>VSMD01095542.1:0-38451 GCA_008750895.1 Mirza zaza
AGTAATAGGGTATTGGGCGGGGGGGGGGGTATATACATACATAATGAGTGAGATGTGCACCATCTGGGGGATGGTCATGCTGGAAAGTCAGACTTGTGGGGGGAGGGAGGGAAGGGCATTTATTGAAACCTTAAAATTTGTACCCCCATAATATGCTGAAATAAAAAAAAAATAATAAAAATAAATAAATAAAAAAAAAAATTCAGCAAGCAGTTAACAGTTACACTTCTAGATCTCTAAACTCAAGAAGCAACACTCATTACATTACCTCTTTTGTCGTCTCATGTAGTCCACAACAGCAAGCATTGTTCTTTGTGATTTTTTATCCAAACAGCATCGGAAAACATGCTCTGACTCTGACAAAGAAAGATATCTTCTGTCAGTCCTAAGCATTCTTGCTTAAGCACTTTCTTCCTTCTTGTTTATGTATCTGTTTCCCTCTACACTAATAAGGTTCTGCTAGGCAGTACCTAACACAAAATTGGTTCTTAATAAATTTGAGTACATGGAATTTTATGGCACTTCTTTCTCTTTTAAAAGAAGCTATTATGATTAATAAAAATGAGAATTTACATTATAATTTGTATTTCTGAGGGGGACTAATTCATTGATTCAATGAATATTTATCTAGGATCTTTCATGTGCCGGGTCCTTGTATACAACCACAAACAAGAGAGACTATTTCTGACTGCAAAGAACTCACTAACTACCCTGGGAGACTGTTAACACAGTGTGGTAAGTGCTATAAGAGGGAAAGTTTAGAATGCTATAGAGGCATACAGGAGGGAACCTCATCTGGACAAGAAAAGTTTCATAGAAAAAGTGATACCTGAAAGAAGAGTAATTATTAGTCAAAAGGAGAGTAAAGGATAGTGTGCCAGGCAATAGTAACAACATCTGAGATGGCTGGAAGCAAGAAAGAACTTGGAGAACTTAATGAAAGAATTTCAACTGTGCTAAACAACAGAGCTAGAAAGCATTAAGTAAGGACAGAGAGAAAAAGATAGGCTAAGTTATTTATATCATAGAATTGGAAGGATTTGGTAATCAGATATGTAAGAGAGGTTTCTAAGCTTGGGCAACTGAGCATCATTCATTGAAGATGTACACATTAAAAGAAGCAGGGTAGGAAAAGGCATGAAGAAGATGGTAAGTTTACTTGCGACAATTAAGTTTGAGATGCACATGAGACATTCAGATGAAGGCTGTGAGACATTAGAAAAGATACTATATCATTTAAATTTTATATAAATCTACATTTACTTTCCTTCTCAATAGCAGCATTTTATATGTAAAGTTAAATTTTCACTTAAGGTAATAAAAATATTGGCACTCTACACAAAGATAAATAAAACTGGATGATTTTACCTTTGAATGGTTGTAGCATGAATACATGTGTATAAATGTCAAACATGAAAAGTCTTGGCCATGTTCATAATAACAATTATCAGGTTCTCATAAGCAATGATAATATTAAGCTAATTATGTAATAAAATTGTTTTTAATAGTACTGTAAATTATATAATACTTAAATTTTAAATACTTACTATTAATTATTGATCACTTATAGCTATATTTCCCCAATTAAAGATAAGAAATATATTTTGGGTAGTTTGCAAAATCTCTATGAGAATTTTTATTTTAGGATGTTTATTTCAATGGCCTAAAGAAAATTCATATAAGCATATTCTGGATCATTTAGATGATCACCTTATAATCTAGTAGGACCACAGAATGGGCATCCATGTATATGTTTATATACTATATTACTGCAAGTAGTATATTTGTAATTTCTGTAAGCCAAAAGAAAAAGCACATAAAAGATAAAGCATAGCACAGTGAAGTCTAAATCAGATTACAGTCAAACAAAGGTTGTAGTAGTAAAAATAGAGCAAACGATTGGAAGAATTGAGTAATCACAGCCTATGCTGAAGTAACTGGAACCATAATTAGACTGGGAGGAACAATTTAATTGCAGCAAAACATCATATTAAATCAATATTTTTATTAGAATTGTATTGGTCTTGAATTATAATATATGAATTTGTACCTAGTTTTATGTTTGCATATAAAATATATTAATAATATATGATTTAGTTAACAATAGAGATCTTAATATATAAATATATTAATAATATATGATTTAGTTAACAGTAGAGATCTGTAGAGTAGAATTTTGTGTCCTTTTTTAAAATTTAGGTTTGAAAAACTGACTCATAATGAACCCTCAATTATCCATATATGTATTATATGTACCCAATCCCTGGTAGAATTTCTTTTGCTATTATGCTTTTAGCATGGGACATATATATTACCAGAAGGAGAGTAGGTTATAAGAATAAAGTACAATTAAATTTTGTTTTAAAAAACTAGAAGAATATATACCAAATATTAACTGTCATCATAACAAATCTTAGATCACAGGATTATGGGTAAATTAATTTTTACAAATTTGTGCAATCTTTCTGTATTTTCTACAACACATAGGCATGATTGTGTAATACAAAGGTTGCTTTCTAAATGAGTTGGCCAGAGCTCTGAAAATATGAAAATTTTATCAAACATATCAATATTTGTTTATGTGTTTTGCCTATGTGTGTTTTCCATTGCTTTACAATGTGGGGTGTGCCTTGTTCATATCCATATTGCTAGTGCAAGCACAGTGACTAACACATACTCAATGCTCAGTTAGGTAATGTACTGTTAATGGTGAAAATTTATACAGGTGATACTATACATTAACTATTATCCAAGGTTATTTATATACATTATTTCATTGAAACCTTGTTACAACTTTTATCTCCATTCTATAGATAAGGAAACAAACTTTGAGGTTATCAATTATTGAATTAACTTATTAAGTGTTTCTGATGGAATTCAAACTTAAATCTACCTTTCTCTAGAACTGAGAAGTTAACGATATAAATGTTGGAATTTATTAGAAATTCAACAGAATACCTGAATCCAAATTTGCAGGGGTTGTGGATCGGCTCGTTTGTGAGGAGTGTCTAAAACAGCTGGTGAAAAATCCCTGAACATGTTTAGAAAGCAGATTTCTCCATGATTCATCTGTGTCTTGGAGTAAAATATCATGTATCAAGTATGGAAGCACAGTCTGACAAAAGTCAGCTTTCACCTAGAATATACAAATATACGCACTCAATAGTTTGAATAAAAATAATACATTTTACTTAAAATTATCATTTCCTGTTGCTGACATAACAAACTTTTAAGAGATGATAGATTAATCTGCCATAAACTCAATGTACTGCTGAAAAACAAAAAATATGTGCACCTGGAAATGCTTTAAAAAAAATCATAATGGGTTAGTGTACCAATAACAAACATATATGTTAATTACACTATAATTATTCATTTCCAGTCTAGGCCATTAGTATAGTAAAATATGATATTGCTTACAAATGAAATTATTCTGTTACTACTTTAAATAAAATTTCAGAGTTGAAAAGTATTGTTAATAACAGAAGAAGTTTTCTGATTTGATATAAACAGGAAAAGTTATCAGAAGTTTAAGAGAAAAGCTAAAAATCTGATTTTTGTGCATTTTTACTCAGTGAAGAGCTGTGGTACTCACATTAAAAATGTTCACTTTTTTAAAAACACCAATCTTGGGGTATAAAATTTGGGTAATTATTCATGGTATAGTCCAAAGTGCGGAAAAGTACTTTAATACATGTGGTATATCAAAACAGTATTCGACCTTATTTATGCCATTCACCATACTCCATATTCATCAAACGGATGAATCGTTAACACTCCATATCCATCACATTCATCCTACTCCACATGCATATAATAGACTGTAGATTACTAACTACATACTTTTTCCTTTTTAAACTAAAGATAAGGCAAAAAGCCAGTTGTAGAACTAAAGAATTTAAGGTATTAGGAATTGGGGTATGTATATATTTATATTTGGAATATTTTACCTTCTAGCTCTAAGTCAAAACTTTATCAAAATCTTAGCTTTGTTTTCTAATGAAAAATAAGCTGTGTGTATGACCAAGGTACCACTCTGCAGAATTGGTATGAGTGCAGTATAATATTACAGAGAATGTGATGACTTATTTACTGTCACTACTTTTTCTGTAGAAAACAAGGGCTGCTCTTTAAATTCCTTTCAATACTTCCTTACCAGTTATTTGTAATTGGCAAATACCTAACCTAATGTGATACTGTGTTTTCACATAACCGTGGAATCATGTTCGATAATACTACAAAATTAGATTAACTTTGTGCTGGTTTTGAATTACACATTTGGTAAAAGAGTATAAACCTTTTGTTTAATCTGGTATGTACTTTTACTCTTTATTGGATTAAAATACCTTCAAAAATAAAAAAGCAATGCGGATTGCTGCCCTATCCCTTTTTCTCATTCAAGAGAGCATATCAGGGAAAGTAAATCACTATGCCCTTATCAGAAGCAGTAAACAAAGTAAGAGCAAACTTTGGCTAACATAAATAATCTATGATCATCAGTATTTATTTTAACTATCATTAGTAACAAATTTTTCAAGGTACCCCTTAGAACTTGCAATCCCCAATCCCTGGGCCGTAGACCAGTACCAGTCCATGGAAAAACTGTCTTCCATTAAAACCAGTCCCTGTTGCCAAAAAGGTTGGGGACACTGCCTTAGAACTCATCTATCGTGTTTCCCCAAAAATAAGACCTACCCATAAAATAAGCCCTAGCAGGATTTCTAAGCATTTGCGCAATATAAGCCCTACCCTGAAAATAAGACCTAGTAATGAGCGTGGCTATGCAGCATATCTGCACAATCCACGCCATTTCTTCACGGAGCAGTAAAGAAGACGAGCAGCCCTTCCCATCTGCCCCATGAGAGCTCGACATGAGAGATTGGGGACAATGGTTCTAAAGAGAGTCGCAAGAAATTCAGGATGGAATTTGGGGTTTGGAGAGTTATGATGATGTTCCAGAAGAAGATGACTTAACTATATTTGAATAAATGTAGATTGTTGTATCTTATAAAAAAAATAACACACCCCCTGAAAATAAGCCCTATGGTGTCTTCTTGAGGAAAAATAAATATAAGACTCTGTCTTATTTTCAGGGAAACACAATAGTATTTTGTTACCCCAAAGCTTAAATCTACTACATAAACTTAGCTAATAATCAAAGATGCCCACGTAAACAAATTTATAATAACTGGTAGTGGATGATACGTGGATGCACATAAAGATCATGTGCAGTATCACAGCACTCTTTTTTAGATGTGTAGATCATAAACATGTATACAGTAGCCAAAAGGAATGGGGAAAGCAAAGAAAAAACAATTTCAGACTAATTAATCTTACCTCACACATGGGCTTTAATAATTGAAGAATTTCACTTTTTGTGCCTCCACCGTCCAAAAAAGCACAAGTCAGTGTCTTTATCCAAGTGTCATGATTTCCACTTTGAGGAATCCACAGATTTGCATCATCCAGGCCTTCTAAAGGGTTTTCATTATCAGATCTAGGTACTTCTAAAAACTAGAAAAGGATTAGAAAATGTAAATGAGAGAATTAGAAAATCATTTTACCATTCTTGTACAAAATGAATACCTAGGCACAAGCAAATGTTTCCAAATAAAACTAAATATCAGTTAAAACTAAATGTGGAAGCAATGGCTACCTTGCAAAATTAAAACATATTTATTTTTATATGAGAGGCAGAGTGGTATGATAAAAAAAAAAAAATCACTGCTTTCAGCAGCAGGAAACTTAGGTTCTACTCTCAGCTCTGTCACTTACTAGTGGTATATCATACAAATCACAAGCTCTGCCTCATCTGTCTCATGTACAAAACCAGTCTAAATCTACCTCACAAATTTGATTTCAAAATGAAATGAGATTTTATATGTTAAAATTATAGTGCTGACCAGGCACAGTGGCTCACGCCTTGTAATCCTAGTACCTTGGAGGCCAAGGCAGGAGGATAGCTTGAACCCAGAAGTTGTGGAGGCTGTAGTGGGCAGCCACATGATGATGCCACTGCAGTCTAGCCTGGGCAATAGAGCAAGACTCTGTCTCAAAAAGAAAAAAAGATGTGGAATCAACCTAAGTGTCCTTCAATTCATAAGTGGATTAAGAAAATGTAGTATATATACACACACACATACATACCATGGAGTACTACTCAGCCATAAAAAGAAATGAAATAATTTCATTTGCAGCAACCTGGAGGGAATTGGAGACCATTATCCTAAGTGAAGTATCTCAGGAATGGAAAACCAAATACCACATGTTCTAACCAATAAGTGTGAGCTAATAGATGAGTACACATGGGCGCACAGCGATATAAAGGACATGAGAAACCAAGGAGGGAGTGGGTGTGGGATAAAAACTTAACCACTGGGTACAATAAACACTATTTTGGTGCGGGGCACACCAAAACCCTTACTTAAGCAGTATATAACATGTGCATGTAATAAAATGCTTGTACCCCTTAATTAATATTTTGAAATAAAAAAGAAAGAAAAAAATTATAGTGCTTTATAGGTTATATTACCTATTAAGTAATAGTTTCATTAATAGTTTATATTACTGGTAATTTTACCAAGACCAAAATTATATTTATGATACATTGAAAGTACTATTTCACTGATGGGTATCTGTCCTGAAACTAAATTGGTGAAAACTTAGCTGTATATTTCTCACTTCATGGAGAGAAAATATTAAAGAGGAATGCTTAGACTGAGGGAGGAGCAAGAGTTCTTAAATATCTTCATAGAATACTGGAAAAGAAATTAATCTACAGGTCATCTTATATTTCACTAGGTTGTTGTGATATGTTAACTTGCTATGGACATAAACACTTGTTAGTTGATCACAATATCTACAAACTAAAATCAATGGCTTTCATGAGAGCAAAGGAAGAGTTTTCAACTCCTGAAAAAAAAAAAGCCTATCACTAAGAATTTCGCCTACCTGCCCCTGCAAATCAACCATCACTTCTCCAGGTTACTTACCGCAGCTTTTCCACATTGTCATAATAAATAAAAAATAACAAATTCCCTGCACTCAAGAGTTTAAATTATTTCTAGGAAAGGTTAAATGTTAGTACAATACTATTTTAATCAATTTGATATTCATAACCCCCAGCAAATAGAACTATTCTAGATAAAGTAGGTATTCAATAAACATTTACTACTTAAGAGACCTTTTTTCTTGATGTTCTAAAAGGCTGTAGATAGGTCAGCATGGGATCCGTTGTCATCTTATAAATCTCCCAGAAACTATGTCCAGTCTTTGTGGCTAAAATGTTTTTCAAACAGGTAACAGCAGCTGATCGAACTTTGACACTGAAAAAACACATACAATGCCTATAAAGTACATCAGTTATTAATCTTGATAAATGTTAAGCAACCTCTACTGAAAAAAATTTAAAAACTAAAATTTATATTAGAAAACTTTACATCTATAAAATTCTATAATATAAAAGTCAAAATTATCAAAGGATTTTTAATATTCCCTCAGTAAATTTGAGTTCCCAATTACTGCAACAATTCCCTTCATTCAATACAACAAAGTTTACATTGTGACTATTATAAATTAAAAGGACTCATACAAATAAATACTTGATAATAACACAGACTAATAAACATGAGTCATGCAAATGACAGACTACTAATTCACCTGAGAAAATATATTCTCTGGGAGATATAATTTGGCATTTTATACCAAATAATAAAATTATTGTCAAAAAAACAATTTTAAACAAACAGTAAATATACACTTATTCTGACCAGAATCTTGTACAGAATCATTAGGTAAGGCATCTAAAACCCCTAATAAAAAACTGAAAGTCCTTTTCTTTTACAAAAAATTTGAACTAGGAAGGCTATAATACAGCTAACAAAAAATGTCATAAACCCTGATACTGTAATGATGATGAGTGATCAAATAAAGGCTTAATTCCTTTTAGGTTTCTAGGTTTAGACACAAAAGCATAAGCCCTAAATCTAGATTCAAATTAATTCCACCATATCCAACTCATTAGCAAGTCCTCTATTAACATAGAGTCCTACTGGCTCTATTTTAAAAAACATATCCTGGTTCCGTCCAGGTCTCTCATCTCCATTATTGCAACCCTAATCCAAGTCACCATTATTTCTCTTCTGGATTACTGCAATAGTTTCATAATCGATTTTCTTGTTTACAGTTTTGCCCTTTTGCAATCCATTTGCTGCATCACACTACTCTACTTAAAACTCCATGGCTTCCTTATATACCTCAAATAAAATTAAAATTTCTTAACCAGAATTAGTCCTACTTTTCCAATTTTATCTCCTACTATCTTACAGCTGATTCCTGACCACTCAGGTCTGCTGAGAAGACACTGTCTCAAAGAAGCCTTCCCTGACCAGCTATTCTGGGAATTCTTTGGTCCTATGTATGCTGAAGCCCCTTAAACACCTAATAGTTATTTTTTTCCTCTTACAGAAAGAAAAAGTTTGTATTTGTTCCCTATTATTCTCAAGTTTAAGTCACACTAAAATCCCTGTGCATCTGTTTCAGAAAAAATAATTCCAAATTGCTATGTAACAAATGAAACATTTAATGCTTGCAAATTTTCTGTGGAATTCTCTTTAAAACCTGTGCCACATATACTTTGAAATAGATTTTTAAAATGAGATAGATCAACACATGGATAGATGGATGGCTAGACATGATAAAGCAAGAATAGTAGTAAAATGTTAATGGTAGAATCTGTATGGTGAATATATGGGTGTATACCATAAAATGCTTTCAACTTTGCTGTATGTTTGAAAATTTTTATAATAAAATTTTGGGAAAAACCCATGCCAGCCTATCTAATGTAACACAAACAACACAAGCTAGAAACACACGGGTGTATTAAATCAATAATGGAAACATGGCAGGTAAATATTGCTGCAAATCATTTATTACCCAAGAGAAGAAGAAAGGAAGGTAGAGGGAAAGGAAATCAAAACACATATTTACCTTAGAAAGAGGTCTGGTTGTGAGAAAAACCATTTGCCTCTACACCCCCCCCCAAAAATGGTGGTGATGGGGTGCTCAAATATATCAATCCATTGGCAAATAAATAAATAAATGGGGGGGGGAGTGCATGTTCGCACACACATAAAAATAATCTCATAACCAGCAAGTTGAAATTTTGGTAGTATCTGTTGCAATTCTCTTTTTTAGAAAATAAATGAGCAATAGAAAACCCTGTCAGATCAGCTTAAGACTTCTGGGGTTATGAAAGTTCCACTCTATGGCATGTTTGAAAGGACCAAAATAAAGTCTAGCTTAGAGGAAGGTGGCACTTCTGATTTTGACAAGTGCCTGAAACATCACATTTTATTTCTCTACCTTAATTTTCTGTGTAGAACCACCTGGTATTCTTCTTATTTATTATTTATTTCTTTAGTCAACTCTCACTAGAATTTAATAGGAACCTGGTACGTATCAAGTGCCTGATACATAGTAGGGTCAATGATTATGACTTAATAAAAAATAGAAGGATTTTCATAAAAATACTTGATATCAAAAAAGTATATGAACTTATAGGACAAAGTTTTAGTTATTGGAAATATTAATTTATGTTAAGTATCATTCTCATATTAAGCAAATATGATCAGATATAAGGTAACAATAAATACTCACCAATCTTCTACCAGTGTGTTATTCAGGTAGGTAAGCATTACGAAGGTCCACTGAAGTTCTTTATTTTCAAATAACTCAAGGGCCTTGGTATAAGATGTATCTTTACTATGCTGTATAGCTATGGTAGAAAAATCTATAGGACCCACTTCGCCCAAGCAGCTTCCAACAGCCTCTACATACAGAAATTCTGTTTTAGTAGAGTCACAGGTATGAGATCATATATAAAACAGATATTTTCTAATTTCAAAAACATAATGCTGTTTAGTTAGACTTCAAGATTTAAGTGTGTTTTCAAAGATTATTAGTAAATAAACTACAAAATACTTTATCCTTTCCTTTACATATCATCCATGTGGGTAATAGATATTTTCCCCTATGGAATTATATCTATGCGATAGATTAACTAGTAACAAATTGTAGGTATTAAGGATGAAAGTATAAACATGGCCACTGTAGCAGAGTATCAATCTTAAATCTATTAAAATTTTTTGAGCTATCACAGACATAAATTCCATAAATCTTATTTATTTACTTATGTATTTATTATTTTTTTAGAGACTGAGTCTTGTTCTGTCTCCAAGGTTGGAGTGCAATGCAATGATCATAACGCACTACAGTTTCACGTTCCCAGGCTCAAGTGATCTGCCTGCCTCAGCCCTCTGAGTAGCTGGGACTACTACAGGCATGCACCACCAGGCTGGGCTAAAATTTTTTTTTGTAAAGATGGGGGTCTTGCTATGTTGCCCAGGCTGACCTTGAACTCCTGAGCTTAAATAATCCTCCTGCCTTGGCCTCCCAAAGTGCTGGGATTACAGGCATTACCCATCATGCCTGGCCTAAATTCCATAAATCTCAAATACACAATTCAGTGAAAATGTATATGCACACGTATTATTTTTTCTACCTCTACTGTCCTTAACCAGATGAAGATAGAGTATTTTCAGCATCCCAGAGGACTTCTTATGCTCTTTCCCAGTCATGATGGTATTTATTAAAATATGGCCACAAATTCTTTGAAAGTCCTCCCTTCAAAAGTTGGAGCCTAATTTCCCTTCCCTTGAGTGTGGGCTGTACACTTAGTGACTCACTACTAACAACAGAATGTATATAAGTCTTTCACCTCTTTGATTAAATTTATTCCCAGGTATTTATTTCTTTGAGGGGCTATTGTAAATAGAATTGTTTTCCTAATTTTCTTTTCACATTTTGCATTGTTAGTATATAAAAACACAATGATTTTGCATTGATCTTGTACCCTGCAACTTTGCCGAATTTATTAGCTCTATAGTAGGTTTCATGTGGATTCTCTGGGATTTTCTACATATAGGATCATGTCACCTGTGACATGAGATAGTTTTAATTCCTTTCTAATTTTCATGCTTTTAATTTCTTTTTATTGTCTAATTGCTGTAGCTATAACTTTTAGTATAAAATGTTGAATAGCAGTGGTGAAAGTGGGCAACCTTGTCTCATTCCTGATCTTAGGGGGAAAGTTTTCAATTTTCATCACTGAGTATGATGTTAGCTATGGATTGAAACCACTATGATTTTATGCTAAACAGGAAAGCTACACAGGAGGTTCCTGTAGCAAATTAGGTTTGTACCTAGAAGCAGTGCTACTATAAAGAAAGGGGTAAATTCCCTGGTCAAAGGAAACTTCTAGAGTTCTGGTGAAGTTAGTCTGGGTGCTAGATGCACAAGTATACTCTGTATAGATTTTTCTAGCTAGATACTTATGATCTGTATAATTTTTTATATGTAAGATATATTTCAATAAAAAAATCTATAAAAAAGAAAGTACCCTAGATACTAGGCTACCACCAAGAAGTTAAGAAAGACTGCTGAAAGACAGTAGCGTCTGTCAAACACCACTTATTCCTTCCATTTTTCTACCTGAGACAATGCTGTCATGATAGCTTCAAGCTAATTTTAATCATGTGATTTTTCCATCCCATGATCACCAAGTCTAGACACCTATGCTAGACATGATATTGGCTATTTATTTTACATTAAGTTGCCTCCCAAATGGCAGTAGGAAAGGACTTGAATGCTTTTTTAATATTTGAGTTTAAGGCCGGGCGCGGTGGCTCACGCCTGTAATCCTAGCATCTGGGAGGCCAAGGTGGGCGGATTGCTCGAGGTCAGGAGTTCGAAACCAGCCTGAGCAAGAGCGAGACCCCATCTCTACTATAAATAGAAAGAAATTAATTGGCCAACTAATATATATAGAAAAAATTAGCTGGGCATGGTGGCACATGCCTGTAGTCCCAGCTACTCGGGAGGCTGAGGCAGGAGGATTGCTTGAGCCCAGGAGTTTGAGGTTGCAGTGAGCTAGGCTGATGCCATGGCACTCACTCTAGCCTGGGCAACAAAGCGAGACTGTGTCTCAAAAATATATATATATATATATTTGAGTTTAATCTGGCTCTCCAAATTTTCATTCTTATGTCTGTTATATAAAAAAAGACATTGAGTACCAGTTATAATATGCTTATAAAAATGTACTAGAAGTCAATATATTTGCAACTTAACTCTAAAAATAGGTATTTATGACTTTTTTATTTATTAAACATTTTAAAGTTAAGTTATGTACATATGCAAATCACTAACTTTTCATTTTATACCAATGTTTCAGGAAGAAAAATATGAAACGGAGACTGCTTAGGGACATTGGAATTGAACAGAAATATAACTTAGCTCGCATTTCATATTTCTCCAATATCCCAAATGACAATTTTTTTTTTTTTTTTTTTTGAGACAGAGTCTGTCTCACTCTGTTGCCCGGGCTAGAGTGCCATGGCATCAACCTAGCTCACAGCAACCTCAAACTCCTGGGCTCAAGGGATCCTCCTGCCTCAGCCTCCCATGTAGCTGTGACTACAGGCATGCGCCACCATGCCTGGCTAATTTTTTCTACATATACTTTTAGTTGTCCAGATAATTTCTTTCTATTTTTGGTAGAGACAGGGTCTTGCTCTTGCTCAGGCTGCTCTTAAACTCCTGAGTTCAAACAATCCGCCCGCCTCGGCCTCCCAGAGTGCTAGGATTATAGATGTGAGCCACTGCGCCTGGCCCCATAAATTTTAATTATTTGATACTATAAAAATGACCACTCAAACATATAAAACTCACATTCATTCAGCCAAATATAGTCATGTGCTGTTTAATGATGAGATACATTCTGAGAAATGTGTCATTAGACAATTTTCTCATTGCATGAACATCACAGAGTATGCTTATTCAAATCTAGATGATATAGCCTATTATGCACCTAGGCTACATGATACAAGTTATTGCTCTTAGGCTACAAACCTGTGCAGCATGTTACTGTACTGAATACTGGAGGCAACTGTAATACAATGGTAAGAATTTGCACATCTAAACATAGAAAAGGCAAAGTAAAAATATAGTATTATAATCTCATAAACCACTATCATATATGTGGTCTGTCATTGACCAAAACATCATCATGCAGCGTACGACTCCAGTTTACCTAAAACTTCTCTTTCACCAGTGTGGTTTATCGCCATCTTTGATAACTGCAACAAATTGACAACTAGCTTCACCATAATGCCATCTTGTGGGTTATCTAGGAATAATTTCAAAAATATTAGTTTAAATTAGCATGGAAGTAACACTTTTGTTTATAATATACATATATATAAAATAATCTGACTAGAAAACTTTTATGAAAAAGGTTTTAAGTCATAAGTACTTCAAAAAATATGTAGGAAATGAATTTGAACTTCCTTATAAAACAGAACCATCTGGATGTGATTAGCAATATTTAGCAGACAAAGAAAAATGTAGAAAAATGTCTTGAGCAAATTTTCCAGAGAAGTCAATACCTTAGCAAAGTACAAACAATTAAAAACACAAGAATCATTCAACACTAAAGCTAGAAGGGACCCTGGGAGCCTGCTTGGCTTTTGAACATTTTAGCATTTAGAGTCTAGATCAGCACTGTCCAATAAAACTTTCTGCAAAGATGGAAATGTCTATAATCTACACCATCCAATGACAGCCACTAGTCATATATACTACTGAGAAATTTTTTTTTTTTTGAGACAGGGTCTTGCTCTGTCACCCAGATTGGAGGGCAGTGACATGATCACAGCTAACTGTAACCTTCAACTCTTGGGCTCAAGTGATCCTCCTGCCTCAGCCTTGCAAGGTAGCTAGGACTATAGGCACATGTCATCGCATTGGCTAATTTTTAAATTTTATGTAGAAATGTGGTCTTGCTATGTTGCCCAAGGTGATCTTGAACTCCAGGTCTCAAGTGATACTCCTGTCTCAGCCTCCCAAAGCACTGTGATTATAGGCATGAGCCACCATGCTTGGCCTACTACTGAGAACTTAACATGTGTTAGTACAGTGAAAAAATTGAACTTCAAATTTTATTTAATTCATTTAAATAGCCACAATTGGCCAGGGGCTATTTTGTACAAAGCAGGTCTAGCCAATAAAATACTCAATCACACAAAACAAAAGATATTGGTGTTCGTATTTTATATATTTCATAACGAATGCACGAGAAACTCTATGCTCAGATAGTTGAAACTAAAATTAACTTTTAAAAACTCTTTAGGATAAAAACAATATAATAGAAATATGCAATTAATTAGCACAGGAAGATGAAAATCAAAACATAAGCAGAAAGTTTTCCCCAAGTGCCATACTGTAATAATGTAAACTCAGATAATTAACATAAAATTTTAATTGCCTGTGTTGTCATAAGTAAAAAATAAGCTAGAAACATAAATATATGTATACTTATGCATATACACAACACACATACACTACACATGGCTAAAAGGCTTAAAATATTAATAAGAGATTTTTTATTCAGTAAGTTGGAGTAGAATGCAAAGATGACTATTTGTATGCCTGGCTCTAAGGAATTAGAATTTTCCTTTAGGCGCTGGAAGTTGTTAAAAATTTTTAGAGAAACATCATATCTGAGGGTTTAGAGAAATCATTCTGGCAAAGGATGAATAAAATTGGAATAATTCAAGGTCAGGAGACCAGTCAGGATCAGTTTTACAGTTAGATAAGAAATGAGAAGTTGAACTAAATGATGAGAGTCGGAATTAAGTCTGTGGTAGTCAAACCAAGGGCAAGATTTTATAAAAGATTCTTTCAAAGAGAAACAGGTAGAAATAACCCTTGTTGCCTATATCCCAGCTACTCCCGAAGCTGAGGCAAAGAGTTTGAGGCTGCAGTGAGTTAAGATCACACGACTGTAATCCAGCCCGGATGACAGAACAAGACCCCAATTCCTACAAAAAAAAAAGAAGAAAAGAGAAGAGAAAAGAAGAAAGGAAAGGGAAGGAAAAAGGGAAGGGAAAGAATAAGGGAAGGGAAGGAAAGGGAAAGGGGAGAAAAAGGGAAGGGGAAGGGGAAGAGTAAGAGGAAAGAAAAAGGGAAAGGAAAGAAAGAAAGGAAAGGAAAGAAGGAAGAAGGGGAAAGAGGGAGGGAGGGAGGAAGGAAAGAAGGAAGGAAACCCATGTCATTAAAATTAGTACCCTGAGAAGCTCTCATAAGATCCATCATCTGATCTTTATGCTGTTCCAG
Source organism: Mirza zaza (assembly GCA_008750895.1). NCBI lineage: Eukaryota > Metazoa > Chordata > Mammalia > Primates > Cheirogaleidae > Mirza > Mirza zaza. The sequence continues at coordinate 15,235 of VSMD01095542.1, forward strand.
CTGTCTTCGAAGATCCTTCAATCCTTCAAGCCTTGTCAATGGAAGTGCATCATAAACACTTACTGAGAGAAAATGGTTAATTTCCTAAAAGAGAAAATTAGTTAAAAATGTAACGTGCTTTTAACATGGATTGCTTAAGTCTGTGAAATAAAACTTAATAAAAGAAAAAAATTAGTAAGTGCCTTTTACAGACACTGACTCACATTGCTATCACTACCAAACAAAGTAGAAATAAATTACTTCTTCCACTTTAAACCCTACAACGTTTTAATCCTTTAAATTGTAATAGACTCTCCCATGACAACACAGATTTCAAGATGTTACAGCATACACAATTGGAGGGAAAAGCTTAAGTTTCTATTTAATAGTACAACTCTAGTTTCTCATCTTAACGTATTTAAATGTTTTCATATTGATATAGAGTCAAACATAAGCTAAGATTTTAAATTATAATAAAATTTGTATGGAAAAATATACCTCAACATAATTTTGATTAGATTTTTAAATTTTAAAATATTAAAACTTGAGATACTCTCTAAAAAGTTAAATATTGTCTCCAATGCAAACATTAAACTGACCCTGAAAGGATCTGATAGTAATTTTGAGATATTAGTGGACCATAAGATCTTATGTATATTAAAATTTAAAATATTTTATATCACAATCCTTGAATATTTAAATTCAGATCTTTACCAGGAACCTTTGATATTTATACTTTGCTTCAATGCAAGGAGCTACATTAAGATTCATTCCTTTACTTGTCAAGAGGGTAGATCTCATGTTATGTGTTTTTTTACCACAATAAAAAAGAGATTCATTTTTTATTGCTATAGCATTAGAGGTTTTTAAAAAGTACTATCTATGCTCTGTAATATAAAACAGTTAAATGATGAAATTTTTTATTACCTCCAAGAGTGAAAAGGGTCCTCTACTATATTTGATTTTCTGCTGAGTAATACGTAAATCCTTAAAAACAACATGGTCAGGAAAAGGATCTAAAAGTTTAATCGTGAGTTTGAGGTTTTCATTATCCTTGTTATCTATCACTAAGTATTTCAACAAGTCCAATACCTAAATATAATTTAAAAGGAAAAATTAAAGGGGAGAAACAGTTATATTTTAAAGAACCAAAACCTACTGTAATAAATGATAAAAATTCTACTATCCTAGTTCAGATAAAATGTTCTAATTCTAAAATACTTAGCTTTTAATTTCTGTACTTTCAAATAATTCAACAAATATGTAAAGTTCTACTATAAGGTGGGTATTGAGGTTAAAAAAAAGCCACTATTAAGAAAATATGTTATATAAGTAATATCTCACACACTATCATAATGGTGTAAACTGCTATTCCTAGTTTTGACTACTTTATACTTCAGCATAAGTAACAGACAAAACTACCAGGTTATTAATTAGATCAAAATTATCAAGTGCTCTGTGATTCACTGATTACAAAGATTAATTCATTAAGAATGTTTTTCTAGCCACTTTTCAAAAAATACTTTCACTAAAATTACCAATTATACCAAAATATAACCTTTTCACTAAAATTGTCAACTATACCAAGTAAACATAAAACACTCAGCTCCTTCTAATAATACTTTAGCAATATATTTCAAATACCATTTTGAAGATGATTGGTAAATTACCTGTTCCTGAACCTCCATCTGCTCACCCACAAGGGGTATGAGTGTACCAACAACAACATGAAGATGATTTTCTAAAGCATCCTTACAGTAAGTCACTGCTGTCTGGCAAACCCGACTTAATAGGTCACAACAAAGGGAGAAACTACGTAATGACACATCCATGAAACGAGAAGGCCTAATATAAGGAGAAAAAAATAGGTTTCTAAGAAAACACTTTGAAATAAATTCATTCAAAAGTCATTTTATTCAACATCTCTAATTCTGATATGGTTTGATATAAAAGTCACTTTCATATCTAATATTTTTATGGTTTGTAAGCCAAAAAGAAGTGACATCAGCAAAATGCAGGATAGGTCTAATCTCCCATTCCTAAGCAGAAACATTTAAAAACAGGTAAAATTGTCAGAATCAACTTTCTTAAGACTCTTTAAAATAGTCAAAGGTTTGCAGCAATTGAGTAAATGCTGGGGCTGGGAGCGGTGGCTCACACCTGTAATCCTAGCACTCTGGGAGGCTGAGGCGGGCGGATCGTTCGAGCTCAGGAGTTGGAGACCAGCCTGAGCAAGAGTGAGACCCCATCTCTACTAAAAACAGAAATTAATTGGCCAACTAAAAGTAGGAAAAATTAGCTGGGTATGGTGGCGCATGCCTGTAGTCCCAGCTACTCAAGAGGCTGAGGCAGAAGGATTGCTTGAGCCCAGGAGTTTACGTTGCTGTGAGCTAGGCTGACACCACGGCACTCTAGCCCGGCCAACACGAGTGAGACTCTGTCTCCAAAAAAAAAAAAAAAAAAAAAAGAAAGAAAAAAAGATAATGCTGAATCAAGAAAAAGGCAACTGGAAAACTGCAGGAAAGCTTTGTGGTGATTTTACTTGTCTTTGCCCCCTTCCCTGCCCAACAGCAATCACAAATCAGCCTACGTCCCCCATGCGGAACACAGATTCACGGAGGTTCTTGAAGGAGCAAAGATCTTATTTAAAAACTTTTGTGTATGTCTATTCTAACCTGTCTGGGAGCCAAGGACTGAGGCAAGGTGCTTGGCTCTGTTTTGCTTAACAAATCTCACCTAAGATGAAAAGGCTGTGGGCATTGCTTGAAACTTTGTAAGGCTGGCCAACATGCCGCAGGTGTGTAGGGCAAAAGCTTACTGTTAAGACATAAAGATTACCTAAAGCCTAGGAAGAAAGACTAGGGAGAGAATTTCTTGGGGAAATTAGAGCATTCAAAAACGCCCACACATTAGGAGGAATTTAAAAAGCCACACACACCCGCAAGGTCAGATTTTTGCTTAGAAAAGACCAGTGAAGACCCTAAGCTTTTACTTGAGGCTGATACCAAGACTCAGTGGAAACGTGGCTAACTGTTGAAGGACAGTTCCAGCACAGAGCCAATCTGCAAAACTAGTAACTGTTTTATTCTCTCTCTCTCATGCCCCTCAGCCCAAAACTTTTGGCACCCAAAGAAATCACTGTCAAACACTAGCTAAATACAAGGAAATAGTGTCTTAAGTGACCACACCTGGCAAGAAAAATACACTCTGAAAAAACAGTTGGTCAAATTCATGAAACAAATGGAGTACTACATCCTTCAACAATCAAAAAACAGGTCAGACCCTTGAGAAGGGGAAAATCTGATTTCCACAATTACCACATAATATTGAAATGTCCACTTTTCAGCAACAAAAATATCACAAGGCATACAAAGAAACAGGAAAGTATGAGCCATTCAAAAGAACAAAATATATTGACAGAAATATTTCCTGAGGAAGCTCAGACATTGGAATTACTAGAGAAAATTTTAAAAACAGCTATCTTGGCCAGGCAAGGTGGCTCACGCCTGTAATCCTAGCACTGTAGGAGGCTGAAGTGGAAGGATTGCTTGAGCTCAGGAATTCGAGATCAGCCTGAGTAAGAGCAAGACCCTGTCTCTAGGAAAAACAGAAAAATTAGCTGGGTGTGGCAGCATGTGTCTGTAATCCCAGCTACTCAAGAGGCTAAGGCAAGCGGATAGAGCCCAGGAGTTTGAGGTTGCAGTGAGCTACAATGACACCATGGCACTATACCTGTGGTGACTCTGTCTCAACAACAACAACAACAAAACTATGTCAAATATGATAAAAGAGCTTAAAGATGAATAAAAATGAAAATACAACATACTAAAACATATGAGACACAGCAAAGACAGTGCTGAGAGGGAAATCTGTAGCAGTAAAAACCTACATTAAAAAAAGAAATATCTCACTTTGAGTTTTCAGCTCAGAGGAGGCCAAGGCAACTTTCTTCCTTCGTCCCAAATCCGGGCTCATGTGACACAACCATCTCTACCATGCTGCCTAAGTTTGACCCCAATGTGATCAGAGTCATGTACCTGAGGTGCACGGGTGGTGAAGTCAGTGCCATGTCTGCCCTGGCTCCCAAGATCAGCTCCCTGGGTCTGTCTCCAAAAAAAGGTTGGTGATGATATCACCAAGGCAATGAGTGACCAGAAGGGTCTGAGGATTATAGTGAAACTAACTGTTCAGAACAGAAAGGCCCAGATTGAAGTGGGTACCTTCTGCCTCTGCCCTGATCATCAAAGCTCTCAAGGAACCACCAGGAGACAGAAAGAAACAGAAAAACATTAAACACAACAGAAACATCACTTTTCATAAGATTGTCAACACTGCCAGACAGATGTGGCACCCATCTTTAGCCAGAGAACTCTCCAAAACCATTAAATATATCCTGGGGACTGCCCAGTCTGTGGGATGCAACATTGATGGCCACCATCCTCATGCCATTATAGATGACATCAACAGTGGTGCAGTGGCATGCCCAGCTAGTTAAAAAGTACAAAGAAAAATATTTCAATAAAGGATCATTTGACATCCGTCCCCCCCAAAAGAAATATCTCAATGCAATAACCTAACTTCACATCTTAAGGAACTAGAAAAAAAGAGTAAACTAAACCCAAAGCTAGCAGAAGGAAGGAGATAATAAAGATTAGAGTGGAGATAAATAAAACAGAGAATAGAAAAATATGAGAAAGGATCAACAAACCAAAAAAAGAGAGAAGACAAATAAAAATGATTATAATAAAATGAATAATTGTATCTAACAAACTAGATAACCTAGATGAAATAAACAAATTCCTAGAAACATACAATTTACAAAAACTGACTCAAGAAGAAACAAAATCTGAACAGACCTGTAACAAGATACTGAATCAGTAATGAAGAACATCCCAACATAAAATCTGGACCAGAAGCCTTCTCTTGTGAATTCCAAAAAACATTTAAAGAAGAATTAATACTGGTCCTTCCTAAATTCTTCCAAACATTATAATTGGAGGGAACACTTCCTAACTTATTCTATGAGGCCAGCATTTCCCTGACACCAAAGAGAGAAAGAGACACCACAAAAAAATTGTAACATCCAATACCCCTTATGAATAAAGATGCAAAACACCTCAACAAAATACTAGTAAACTGAATCCAATAGTATATTAAAAGGATTATACACTATGGCCAAATGGGATTTATTCCAGGAATGTAAGAGTGTTTTAATATAAGAAAAATGATCCATGTAATATACATTAATAAAATGAGGGAAAAAAACTACATTATCAGGCCGGGCGCGGTGGCTCAAGCCTGTAATCCTAGCTCTCTGGGAGGCCGAGGTGGGCGGATCGTTTGAGCTCAGGAGTTGGAGACCAGCCTGAGCAAGAGCAAGACCCCATCTCTACTATAAATAGAAAGAAATTAATTGGCCAACTAATATATATAGAAAAAATTCGCCGGGCATGGTGGCACATGCCTGAAGTCCCAGCTACTTGGGAGGCTGAGGCAGCAGGATTGCTTGAGCCCAGGAGTTTGAGGTTGCTGTGAGCTAGGCTGACGCCACGGCACTCACTCTAGCCTGGGCAATAAAGTGAGACTCTGTCTCAAAAAAAAAAAAAAAAAAAAAAAAACCTACATTATCTCAAGAGACATAGAAAACACATTTGACAAAACCCAACACCCTTTCGTGATAAAAAGCAGTTAGCAAAATAGGAATGGGAGGGAGCTTCCTCAACATAATGAAAGGAATTTGTGAAAAACCCCCAGGAAGCATCATGTTAATAATAAAAGACTGAAAGCTTTCCCATACATCAGGAGCAAGATAAGTGATGCCCACTCTCACCACTGCTATTCAACACTGTACTAAAGTTCTAGCCAGAGCAATAAGATAAGAAAAAGGAAAGAATGCATCAAAATTGGAATGGAAAAAGTAAAATTATCTCTATTCACACATGGCCTGACCTTATACATACACACAGAAACTCCCAAAGAATTCAAAAGAAAGCTATTAGAATATATGAATTCAATTAAGTTGCAGATAACAAGATCAATACACAAAAATCAGTTGTTTCGATGCAACAGAAATGACAATCCAAAAAGGAAATTGAGAAACCAATTCTATTTACAAAAGCATCTAAAGAAGTAAATATATAGGAATAAATGTAACCAAGGGTGTGAAAGATCTGTAAACTAAAAACTATAAAGTGCTGTGGAAAGAACTTAAAGAAGATTCAAGTAAATGGAGAGATATCCCTTGTTCATGGGATGGAAGATGATATTGTTAAGAAGCTAATACTATTCAACCTACAGATTCAATGTAATCCCAATCAAAATTCCAACAAATTTCTCAAATTTTTGCCAAAATGGGAAAGTTGACCCTCAAAAAAAAAAAAAAAAATTCAATTAGAACTGCAGGGGGCCCCCATATGACCAAAATAATCTTTAAAAAAACAAAGTTGAAGGATTTCCTGATTTTGAAACTTACTATTTGGCCGGGCGCGGTGGCTCACGCCTGTAATCCTAACACTCTGCAAGGCCGAGGCAGGCGGATTGCTCGAGGTCAGGAGTTTAAAACCAGCCTGAGCAAGAGTGAGACCCTGTCTCTACTATAAAAATAGAAAGAAATTAATTGGCCAACTAATATATATAGAACAAAATGAGCCGGGCATGGTGGCGCATGCCTGTAGTCCCAGCTACTTGGGAGGCTGAGGCAGAAGGATCCCTTGAGCCCAGGAGTTTGAGGTTGCTGTGAGCTAGGCTGATGCCACGGCACTCACTCTAGCCTGGGCAACAAAGCGAGACTCTGTCTCAAAAACAAAAGAAACTTACTATAAAGCTATAGTAATACAAACAGTGGTAGAGGCATAAGGCTAGACATACAGACCAATGGAATAAAATTGAGAGTCCAGAAATAAACCTATAGATCAATAACCAACTAATTTTTGACAAGCATACCAAGTGCATTCCATGTGGAAATAACAGTCTCTTCAACAAATGGTGCTGGAACAATTAGATGTCCGCATCCAAAAGAATGAAGTCGGACCCCTATACCTAATACCTCATTGAGTTAATAGAAAAATTAACTCAAAATGATCAATAATCTAAATATAACAGCTAAAATCTTAAAACATAATGGTAAATCTTCATGACCTTGGATTTGACAATGGATTCTTATATATGATACAAAAAAAATGAGAAAGAAAAAATAGATAAATTGAACTTAAAACTAAAAACTTGGGCATCGAAAGATACTATCAGTAAGGTGAAAAGATAATTTACAAAATGAGAGAAAATATTTACAAATCACATATCTGATAAGAATATAATATAGAGAATGTATAAAGAACTCCTAGAGCTCAATAACAAAAAACAACCAAATTTTAAAAATGGGCAAAAAACCTGAATAGACATTTCTCCAAAGAAGCTACAGAAATGGTCAATAAGCACATGAAAAAATGTTCAGTGCAGTGGCTCATACTTGTAATCTCAGCACTCTGGAAGGCTGATGCAGGAGAATCACTTGAGGCCAGGAGTTTGAGACCAGCATAGGCAACATAGCAAGACCACGTCTCTACAAAAATAAAAAAATTAACCAATGTGGTGGCATGTGTCCATATTCCCAGCTACTTAGAAAGCTGAAGTAGGAAGATTATTTGAGCCCAGTGAACTATGATTGATCCACTGTATTCCAGTCAGGGTTAAACAGCAAGAACTTGTCTCTTAAAAAAAAAAATGTTAAATATCATTAGTCATTAGAGAAATGCAAAATCAAAACCACAATGAGATACCACCTCACATCTACCAGGATGGCTAGAATAATCTAAACAGAAAATAAGAGGTGTAGGTGAAGAAGCCGGAACTCTCATGTACTACAGGTAAAATGTAAAAAAGTATAGCTGCTGTAGAAAATAGTTTGACAGTTTCTCAAAAAGTTAAATATAAATTTACCATATGACCTATCAAGACCCCTCCTAGGTATATACCCAAAGGAATTGAAAATAGGGACTTAAACAGATAGTTGTATGCCAAAAGACATTGCAGCATTATTCATGACATAGAAACAACCCAAGTGTTCAATAACTGACAACTGGATAAGCACATATAGTGGAATATTGTTCATCTATTTAAAAAATGAAGTTCTGACATATGCTACCACACAGACAAACCTTGAAGACATTATGCTAAGTGAAATGAGCTTGCCAGAAAAGTACAAATATTGTATGATTTCCACTTACATGAAATATCTAGAATAGGCAAATTCATTGAAATAGAAAGCAGATTAGAGTCTCTCAGGGGCTGCAACAAAGGAGGAATGTGGAGTTATTGCTTAATGAGTAGAGAGGTAATGGAAAAGTCTTGGAAATAGATGGAGTGATGGTAATTAATGTCACTAAATTGGACATTTAAAGGTGAAAATGATTAAAAGCCCTAACAAACAATAGAAATTTCATCAAAATCAGTGGAAAACTCCAAAGAACAACCCCTATTCTATATATAGTAGCATATTTATTTGAGGCTATCAATAGCTAGAACATTTGTATTACATGTTGAAGATTCCTAGTACTTAAGTACTGAAGATTGTCTTAGTCCTTAAGATGCTGATCAGGCTGGTCTCAAACTCCTGGCCTCAAGCGATCCTCCCACCTCAGCCTCCCAGTTGCTATATTAAAGGCATGAGGCACCACGCCCAGCTCTATTTAAGATTTCTAGAGTTGGAGAAGTAGTAGTGCAATTTTAAAAAACTAATAGGTAGATATAATAGACATATTAAAAAGCAAACTTCAGAAAGCAATACTCTGGAGTTTACCTCTTAGAAGCATACAAATTTTCAATTAAAAGAAAGGTTAGAAAGACTGCTTATATATTGATCCAACATATTATTTACCTTTTGTTGATATAGTGAATCAAAGTATAAATAACATCTCGAAGAACAAAGGCCCAAGCTCCTCCTAAGCCACTTTTTAAATCTTTTAGTAATAAACTAACAAATAGGTGATATATTTTAAGAATTCTGTGCTTTTTATAAACATTATTTGTCTCAGCTGCTTGCTCACATATGGCTAGAAGAATTTTCTGATAGGAATCCTAGAAAATAAACATACATTGAGTAAAAATTTGTCTAATTATATATACTCAGCTATAATAAATACATTTTATATTTAAAATAACTAAATACCAGAATTAAGATTTGTGTTTGATAACAATTGCAAAATGGTACATTAAGAAAACTACTATCTTAGCTCTCTAGATTGTACCAATGTATAATTTCCTAGTTTTGATATTATACTCTGGTTATATATTACCACGGGTGAAACTCAGTGAAAGGTACACAGACCCTCCATCCCTCTTTGCTTTTTTTTTCTTTTATAACTTCCTGTGAATCTATAATTATTTCAAAGCCAAAAGTAATAAAATTTTTTAAAAAATTACTATCTTGAACTTAAAAAGGCTATTGCCAATTTCTTTTAGTTTTCCAATAGTAAACTACAATCAATAGTGTGTTCTTATGAAAAAGTAAATACATTCCCTGAGCTAATATATGACTAAAGTGTCACAAAATTCTGGCCTCATATGTAACATATTTCAATTAATGCTGACAAGTAATATACGAAGGCACAAATTTGTAAATGAGTGATTTTCTATATTTCATTTGTTTACTTTCCCTCTTTAATATGTAAACAGATTTTCTAGCTGAAAAGGAAGGAATTCCCTCTTCCATTCTTATACTAGTCATGTATACTTACAGGGCTTTTGGAAAGAATTTCTAGAATGCTTTTAAGCTTGGTTTTATGACAATTGCTGATATAGGCAAATGTTGCTTTAATCACATGTGATGGAAAATGAGGTGGATTAGGAGCAGGATCCAAATCCCTAGAAGAATGATATAAAAAAATGCAGTCATCATTTTCAGAACAAAATTATCAATAAAAAATAGCTTTTGTTGATAGGCCAGTGAACTTCCAAAGTGAAAATTTTGATGATAATAATGCCTAAATTTTAAACTATTTTTCTACTGAAAAACTATTAACAAAATCACAAATGACATATCACAGTCCATATCAGCCAGGATATCTAAACACCTTTCACTCTCTATGATTTGAACACTCCTAAATGATTTGCTTAAAATGATTTGCTTAATTAATCTTTTATAAAGTTATTGGCAGCTCCACAAATGAGCCTTAGTATTATGTCACTTCAGGTGTGAATTAAAACTCTATGCTTTAATTAATATTTTAGACATAGCAATCAACATTATTTACACACAATGAAATTATATATGTGAAAGTACTCTGTTAGATATTATCACTATTTTATATGTCTAGCACTGTAGGGCATAGTAAAAAATGTAAAGGGTATTTTCAAGTAGCTTATAGTCAAGCTGGGAAAATAAAATACTCTAACATTCATATACAACCAAGGGGTTTTGACATCAAATTAAATTATACAGCTAAGGAGCATGATAAAGAAAAGGCGATCTTGAAAGGCAAATCATAGATAATAAAGAGAAGAGAACCAGGAATAATATGCAATGAGAAAAAAATTTCAAGAGACAACAGATAGACACAATGCTCAAATATTATAGAAAGATTGAGAAGAAAAAGGTTTTTGGGTTTGCCAACAAAGTAGTCAACTAGAAAGAGTAATTGACGTGGGCAGGCCATAGTAAAAGAAGATAGGTAATTACCTCAATTCAAATGTGGCTATTTTTAAAGAAATAAACTTTTAAAAAAGAGTACATGTCTAAAAACTGAAACAGACATTTGAAGGTGTCAACCAATAAACTTCCTTAGGAACTTGTGAAGTTGCAGCAAATTCTCTAAGTTTAAAATGTGCATACCCTGAAAAATCACAGAAGTCAGTGCTTTGGCTGGCACCAGAATTTGCTGGTTCATGTAATGTCATCAATAACTCCACCACAATCTCCGGTAAATTACTAATGAATAAATGATCAATCTGCAAGGATATAAAATTAAAATATATTTAATATTTTCATATCTGTGACCTTTCAAAGGGCTTATGTTATTGCCTATTTCCAAAATTATTCAGTGTCTATAAAAGAAAATGGATAACCAAAGTCTAAAATCTCCAAGATATATAATTCTACCTTTTTCTTCTATGCTGACCTAGACTGAGAGGAAATGTAAGAAAATCATATGAAATAAGGCCCCCTTAATGAAAGTCTTTAAGTCTCACTCAGTTGCCCAGGCTAGAGTGCCATGGCATCAGCCTAGCTCACAGCAACCTCAAACTCCTGGGCTCAAGCGATCCTCTTGCCTCAGCCTCCGGAGTAGCTGGGACTACAGGCACGTGCCACCATGCCCGGCTAATTTTTCCTGTATATTTTCAGTTGGCCAATGAATTTCTTTCTATTTTTTTTAGTAGAGATGGGGTCTCGCTCTTGCTCAGGCTGGTTTTGAACTCTTGACCTTGAGTGATCTGCCCACCTTGGCCTCTCAGAGTGCTAGGATTACAGGCGTGAGCCACTACGCCTGGCCGAAACTCTTTAATTTTAAAAAATCATTTTAACTAAGACTTCAAGTCTAGTAATTCTCCTGCTAACCAAATTTCTCACTGATCTATACTGCTCCTCAATCTGCATTTTACTCTTTTTTGTCTCACTCTCTTGCCCAGGCTAGAGTGCTGTGGCTCAGCCTAGCTCACAGCAACCTCAAACTCCTGGGCTCAAGTGATCCTCCTGCGTCAGCCTCCCTGGTAGCTAGGACTACAGGCATGTACCACCATGTCCGGCTAATTTTTTCTATTTTTAGTAGAGACAGGGTCTCGCTCTTGATCAGGCTGGTCTCAAACTCCTGAGCTCAAGCAATCCTCCTGCCTTGGCCTCTCAAAGAGGGCTAGGATTAAGGGTGTGAGCCACCATGCCTGGCCTGCATTTTACTCTTGACTTACTTGGGAACTGTGTCTCACTTGTAGAACTTTACTAGTAAGAATCCCCAGTGACTGGCAATGATCCCATTATTGTTTCCTGCATGACTTCTTCCCAGACTTCTACTCAAGTGACATCCCAAATTCTGAGGCTAGCCGCTACTCACATCTCATTTCATCAACAGTAGACTAAAGTCCTCCCTCATAGAAGCAGACTTTTCATCAGTCTGCTTCCCACTACAAACAGGTAGCTTCACAAAGGGAATAAATTCTCTAAATATAAACAATGAGTCTTCTGTGTTATAACTCAGTCAAATGAATGAGAACTGTGAAGTCTTAAAGGTGGATTTATTAACTCTCCAAATAAGGAATCACAGTGTTCTAAACAAAAAGACAAATGGCTAATTTACCTGATGCATAAAGAAGTTGAAAAATAACTTCCTAATAACAAAAAATATTTTAGAAGGTGACAAGAAAGAAACCTAGTGTAAAGATCCTAGCCTTTCCCTCAGGCTTATTCATCAGTTGTCTGTGTCACCATTTCCAAGGTTTCAGCCATTTCATGGGCCCAGCATGCTTCTGTTGTGCCACTCTGGTTTCAGCCCTTTTAAAATTCAGTCTCATTCCAAAGTCTATCCAGAATACGTGAGGAAAAACTGGCCAAATCTCATTAATGTCACAGGAAAAATTAATGAGTTCCCTTGTGTATAATATGATAACTGACTTCACTAGTTTCATATGATTCTATAATAACCCAGATTTGTAACATCTAGCTAAGGTATACATAAATTGTTCAAATGTCTAGGTATAGCTAACCAAACTTACAAAGTGTAAATATTTTAGGTATTCAACAATTGATAGTTTTAGAAGACTCAAATACTGGCAATAGTACTAACACTTATACAGAGAAAAAAAAGAATCTAGAAGACTGATTCAGAGAAAGTATATATTAGAGAAATAAAAAAATTAAGTTGTAACTAAAACTTAATGCTAAATGAAACTGAAACTAGCAAAAACTTAACTTATGTCTTTAATCAAGGGGATAAGAAATGATTACCCTCCAGGCTATAGGCTTACAAACAGACCTGACTGGTTCTACCTAAGCAACTGAGGGACTTGACGTTCCACTTCTTGGTTCGATATAGATAACTAGAAAACTAATGTCTTTATGTTTATCCAATCATAATTCTAATATTAGCCTACTTTGGTTAATCAGCCCTTATATCCACAACACACAGTTAAATTTGGAGTGAACAAATCTTTTTTACCTTAAAATAAGTTTATATGTGTTTCAATGTAAGTTGCTGCAAATAAGTTTGGATGTATATAAATTATAAAGCAAACAAAGCTGGTTAAATCTGTACTTGACTCCTTCTTTTAATAATTACTTAATTAGTACCCAAAATATACCAAGTGGTTGGTATATCCTCAAAAAAAGACAAAAATCCTACCTTCAAAGCACTTACATTATAGTAGAGAAGATGGATAATAAACAATTAACATAATTCAAAAGTAAATTATATGTTAGAAGATAACAAGTGTCATGAAAAAAAAAAGAGCAGGGTATGGGAACTTGGGATGGCACTTTCCTTAAAAAGTGGAAAACATGGTGAGAATGAAGGAGGAGTGAAGAAGATTTCCTATACACTGTTTAGTGTTATTTGAATTTAACATCCTGACACTCTGGGAAGCCAAGGCAGGAGGATCACTTGAGGTCAAGACCAGCCTGAGCAAGAATGAGACCCCGTCTCTACTAAAAATAGAAAAATTAGCCAGGTACCACGTGGTAGCATGCACCTGTAATTCCAGCTACCTGGGATGCTGAGGCAAGAGAACTGCTTAAGGAATTTGAGGTAGCTGTAAGCTGGGCTCATGCCACAGGTACTCTAGCCCAGGTGACAAAGTAAGACTCCATGTGAAAAAAAAAAAAACCACACACACAATCAACTTGCATTCATGTATTACTGGCAATTAAAATAAATTTTAAAAAGACAGAAGCAATAAAATTATTCAAAAGTATTTTCTTTTGTTACTTCTGATTAAAAACATTTCTACTGCAATACCAATCAAACAGAGACAAAATCATATAATCATAAAAATTGACAGGTTGGCTATGCTAGATAGTGATTTCCACAAGCTAAATTGTATAAATAAGAATAAATAGTCTTAAAATTTAAAGTTTACATCTCAGATCAAATAGGGGATTAAAAAGTAGGTAAAAGTTGAAGCCATACCTGTTTTCCCAATAAGTTTTCACTTTTGAGCATATCATAGACCTTAGTAGCAGTCTCTCTTTGCTGTGCCATTCCACTGTCTTCTGTACACTCATAGGCAAAATAAGGAAGAATATTTACGAGAATCTTTGGAAAGCAGTCTGTTAGAAGACTTTTCCAATCCTCTTGAATCTCATCTGCAATAGACTTCACCTCATCAAAATGACTTCTAATCACCAGATGTGGAATCAAAACTTTATAATAAGATCTAAAAATATAAAAATTTAAAATATAAGGTATATATAACTTTTCAAAATAAAATTTTATAATACAATTCTTTAAAAAGTAGAATGGTTTAATATAGTCAGCATTATAGCATCGTTTTATGTAGATCATTAAGCATTCTTACTCTAATTTTATAAATGGAGAAATAAAGTTAGTAAATTCTAAACAGTCACACTAAAAAAAAATAGAGCTTAGAATCAGCCACCCTAATCATGTGATCAAAAAATAGGGACTTGAATTTATATTTATTTCTTCTGCATAATCAGTTTATACAAAATTATTATAAAATGAAATGTGAAAGCAATTTTATAATTCAAAAAACAAACTTAATAAAGCTAACCCATGAACAACTTAAGCAAATCCACTCATACATGGATATTTTTCAACCAAACACAGACTGAAAAACAGTATTTATGGGATGTGAAACCAAGTATACAGAAGGCTGACTTTTCCTATATGTGGGTTCTTACAGGGCCAACTTGGGGACTTGAGTATGCCCCAATTTTGGTAAACAGGAGTTGGGGAGTGAGATGTCAGATCCTAGAACTAATCCTGTGCATATATAGAGGGATGATGGCATTGTTTCTTGCCAAAGTGAATAAAGTAAAAGGACCATTAAATTTACTTTTGTAGGAATACCCTTCTTAAACGCAACTATGTACCTATAACTCTTAGAATGAAAAAGCTCTATTCTGAACACCTGAAACTCATCTGTGATATAACCT
The DNA here is from genome assembly GCA_008750895.1 of Mirza zaza. Lineage (NCBI taxonomy): Eukaryota > Metazoa > Chordata > Mammalia > Primates > Cheirogaleidae > Mirza > Mirza zaza. The sequence continues at coordinate 30,308 of VSMD01095542.1, forward strand.
ATTAAATGCCTAGCAAAGTCTCTAACACACAGCATGTTCAATAAATATGAGATACCTTCCAATCATCCTGATACCTAGACATTACTCTTTAGTTGTTTCAAACCCCTCCATTTTCAAAATTTTCTTCTCTAGAGTTAGAGGCAGCAAAATAAACTTTTACGTTAAACTTCTAAATCTAACAAATAATGACCAAATAGCTTACACTCAAGCAACAGAAAAGGCAGAAATAACCAGTCACTAGTAATGTAGCTTTGATTTTTCCCCCCAAAAGATTATCAAATATTAAAGCTGAAAGGATCTTAAAGATCTCATCTTAACTCTCATACTTTACAGATTAAAAAAACCAAGGCAAGCACTCTGGGAGGCCGAGGCAGGCGGATTGCTCGAGGTCAGGAGTTCGAAACCAGCCTGAGCAAGAGCAAGACCCCATCTCTACTATAAATAGAAACAAATTAATTGGCCAACTAATACATATAGAAAAAAATTAGCCAGGTCTAGTGGCACCTGCCTGTAGTCCTGCTACTCGGGAGGCTGAGGCAGCAGGATTGCCTGAGCCCAGGAGTTTGAGGTTCCTGTGAGCTAGGCTGACGCCACGGCACTCGACAGCCTGGGCAAAAAAGTGAGACTTTGTCTCAAAAAAAAAAAAAAAAGAACACCAAGGCACACAGAGTGTTTATGTGGCTTGCCCAAAGCAACGTTGCTGGTTATTGGCACAGCTAGGACCAGACTCTAAGTACAGTGACTCACTTCAATACATTCTCATTAAAACCAGCTGTCCAGGCCAGGTGCCGTGGCTCACACCTGCAATCCTAGCACTCTGGGAGGCCGAGGCAAGAGGATCACTCAAGGTCAGGAGTTCAAAACCAGCCTAAGCAAGAGCAAGACCCTGTCTCCACTAAAAATAGAAAGAAATTAATTGGTCGACTAAAAATGTATAGAAAAAATTAGCCGGGCATGGTGGGGTGTGCCTGTAGTCCCAGCTACTTGGGAGGCTAAGGCAGTAGGATCGCTTGAGCCCAGGAATTTGAGGTGTAAGCTAGGCTGATGCCACGGCACTCTAGCCCAGGCAAGAGAGTGAGACCCTGACTCAAAAAAAAAAAAAAAAAAAAAAGCTGCCCAGCTTCTCATATTATATATGTAGCCTCCCACGTATGTGCATGTATTTGGTGTGAACTGCCAAACATTATCTAATTTTAAATTAAACATATTTCACATGTCATGTATAAACCTACCTATAAAAATCACCAACATTTGTGTAGTTTAATAAAATAAAAGGAAAAGAAGATAAGCTATATTTGGTATCTTGAAGATTTAGCCATTCCAAAACCAGATAATCTAAATGAGAAGCCATGAAGTCTTCTAAATGTCTATATCCAAAAGTTTCAGAAATTTTCTCTAAAACCTGCACAAACCAAAGAGAAGTCAATGTGTTAAGAAAAACAAAAGAAATTTAAAATTTTCTTAAAAAAGTAATTTAAAACCTTAATTTACAGTATGGCCTTGAAGCATTCATTTAACTTTTCTATACCCTGATTTCCTCATCTATGAGATGGGGATAATAAATGAGAAAATGTATTTAATATTATTGGCATAGTATGTGGCACATAGCAAACCCTTAATAAATGTTAAATGAATAAAAACATAAAAAATGTCAAGAGTATCCAACATTTGATTATATTTAAAGGAAAATCTAATGTAAAATTATTCTTTTCAGTCTTAAATCCAAATAAGAAAAACCCAAATAAGAAAAATCCAATTAGGTAGCATAATTGTATACTTCTAAAAAACACCAGACAACTCTAATTTTAATGCTGATAGGTAAAAGTTATTTGACTAAGACTGATTACCTATAGGTTGGCACACTATAAAGCTCCATAGGAACCATTCTGGTAGGATGTTAATGGACATCAGCCCATTGATCTACCACTGATTCATCACATAAAAATCTGCAATGGAAAGGCCTGGAACTTCCCAAACCATGAATGCTGAGGCAACAGAACAGGGAGGGGGCCAAGATTCTACAATACTGTGCTGACATAATTGCAAGGCCTGGACCCCAGTTCCTCCCCACTAATCACATAACTTAAAAGCCTCACAGCCCTAAAATGTGACTTCTGGCCCTGCTAGATGTCAATGTGCTGCCCCAGAATCTACTAGGTAAAACATCTATACTATTCTTGTCTCCATGTGTTTCCCTCAACACTACTCCAAAGAGCCTGGTCTGGGTGGTATAGATGTCATTCACCATTTTTAGTTCAATCAATGTCTTGTGAAACGTTCTTAAACTGAATGTAAGAAATGACGCTGCATACAAATAAATACACCATTTAAAGAATTATTATAATTGCTTTCCGATATTCCCAATATAAAAAATAAAATTATTTCCAAATCTTAAATAAGTACCACTTTAAAAAATCTAGCTTTAACCTTTTTAATTGTTTAAAAGGCACACAAGGAAGATTATAATAAAAACTATTCATCCACATATACCTTTTTCACAAGGTGAGGTTCTAATCCATTCTCCTTCACAGATTTGCATAGGGCAAACAAAGCTGGTTTTTCGCAGATAGGGCTACAGTGTAAAATCACAGCTATCAACATCAGTAAAACAGATTTTCTATTATAAATCTCATCCAAAAGTTCAGGGTTCTCAGCACTGTGGGACTTAAAAGGAATATTTAAAACAATAATGTAATGAAAATACTTAAACATTACAAATGAACCAATCAGGTTAAAATCAGTAAACTTCATGACAACATCTAAGCAGCCTGTAAACAGTTCTAAATCCTACAGTGATGGAGCTAAGAGTAGCAATTTTGAGAAAATATAAGGTTTTTGAGGTGGAAAAAATGCTCTTCAGGTTGGTCGTGGTGGCTCACGCCTGTAATCCTAGCATTCTGAGAGGCCAAGGCGGGTGGATCGCTCAAGGTCAGGAGTTCGAAACCAACCTGAACAACAGTGAGACCCCGTCTCTACTAAAAAAAAAATAGAAAGAAATTAGCTGGACAACTAAAAATATATAGAAAAAATTAGCCAGGCATGATGGTGTATGCCTGTAGTCCCAGCTACTCGGGAGGCTGAGGCAGAACGATTGCTTGAGCCCAGGAGTTTGAGGTTGCTGTGAGCTAGCCTGACACCACGGCACTCTAGCCCGGGCAACAGAATGAGACTCTGTCTCAAAAAAAAAAAAAAAAAAAAAATGCTCTTCATAAGATCTTACAGAAAAACAATTGCCAAACAGAAAACACTGCAGTGAGGTACAAAGTACCTTATAGAGAAAAGAAAGAAATCGCAAAAAGAGTGGAAGAGATTAAAAGCTCCTCTTTAACATACAGCTCTTTATACTTTAAAAAATGTTATCATATATATTATCAACTGGAACAATAAAATCATATGACTAGATAGAATGATATATATGCATCTAGTTTATATATCAATTATAACATCCCAATAGATATCTATATCTTTTGACTAGCTATATTTGATAGAAGTTTCTCTTCACATTTACAAAACCAGCTAATCATTGATCTTAGTTCTGTCTTTTGGTATAAGAAAAAGTAAGGACCTACTTCCTTTAGTAAATGACAATCATTGGTACATCTGAAAACAGTTATAAGCTTTCCACTAAGTCAATTCCTTCATCTATTCCTTATAAGACATAGACCTATATACTCTCTAACATCCTGGTTAAAAATCTTTTACTCAGAACCAACCAAACATTCTAGCTGTCCTTTAAAAAGTAAAAATTTTATCAATTTTGTTCATGACAATATGTTTCTATGATGAAGTATAAGATAGAATTCGCTTTTTTGATAACTGTTTCACAATGCTGATTCATATTGTGTGGTCTCAAGATGTAAAAGCTCTGAGGTCTTTTCTAGATGAGTTGCTGTCAAGTCAGTATTTTCCCTTTTGATATATGATGGGCTGATTTCAAAGGTATAACATATATTAACTCTATTAAATTTTATATTTATACTCATCCTTCCAATTTATTGTGAAATCCTTTTCTAAATTCACATTCTTTTACCCAACTGTCCTTTTCAGTTTCCTGCTATCACAGATTTGATAGTCATCTTATTAAGCACTTCAAATCCTTTTTAGAAACAAATCAGGGAAAAAATAAATGAATAAACTTGAACACTAAGATAAGTTTTACCATTTTAAGAAAAAATATTCTACAAAGAAATATGAAAATCACAACTTTTACTAAAAAATATCATGATAACTTGACCTTGTATTAGAATCTTTTTTTCAATCCATTTCTTCCTATTGTCACTTGTTCCCTTACTTAGCATTTAATCAGATCTCACACAAAAGAATTTTTAAAATAAAAAAGAAAGCGATTTAAACACCCACAAAAACTGTTAGAATTTAATTTTCCCCACAAAAATGCTATATATTAAGTTGAACCAAAAGAAATTATGATGATTTGACCTATTCTGATATATAAATCATGCAATTTCATTCAATTCATAGAGTTGTTTTAGACTACTAGCTTTATATTACAAACTATTGGTTTCAAATTGTCTTATGCCAAATTTAGTAAAATAATATATAGCATATTAATAGCAAGCATATGATAACAGCAAATATATATTACTCAATTACCACTTCTCTCATTCCTTCCTGAGCTTTCAAGTATGCATTTTTAAAAGCTGTTTGCTGAAGCTCCAAAGGAAGTGCTTTCGATAACCTTGAAGAATCGCCTAGTTTCATATCCTGGAATAATCTTTAAAAAAAAAAAAGCAAAAAGTAAAACAATTTTTAAATTTCAAACCCTACTTTCCAAAGTGTATTCAATAACAAAAATAAATTGCTCCATGAGATAAACTAACATACTAGCTCTCTTTTAAAGATTAATAAAATCTAGTCTATTTAAGGAGGTTCAGACCAACTGCTTAGCATTAGGGTCTTTAACATAGAAGCCTTTTCTCCTAGAATTGAATAGGGTGTCAAAAGATGGGGTTTAACTATTGTCCAAATTTGAACAGCACTGAACTCAAACTAGCCAGAAAAGATAAGTTGTTCTCTGGCCAAACACCAAGAAGACTCCACAAACTCCTATGTCAACCTGTTCTAATATTTAATCACCCTGAAAGTAGGCGGCTTAATGCCTTGATGTTCCATTTAAACTTTGTTTAAATGGAACTATACTACTTCAAGTTGAAATAAATGCTAGAGAAAAATAAAATAGGGAAGTGTTTTATTTATAGGCACTGTGAAGTGGGGGAATTTAGAGGTTGCAATTTAGACTTTTAAAATTAATTTGATAACCTGATAAACATTCAGTCCTTAAGAAATTAGTATTTATTTACTCAGGTACCCAAATACAAAATATCGTTATGATAGACTCATTCCAGTACCTCACTGTATATTCACTCAAGTAAATATAATTGTAATTAGCATTAAAATGTTTTAATTATCATTATAAACTCATAAAATCACAGTAATATCCAAACATCCTATATACATGAGATATAACCTCCAGTGGCAGTAGACACATCTCATTTGAGTCAACCGCTTATTAGTTATGTGGCATAAGTTACTTTCTCTCTCTAAGCCACAGAGTTTTCATTTATAAATTGGAGAAAATAACAGTATCTAAGTGACAGAGTGTCAAAATTAAGAAAAACATACGTGCCACGCACGATACATGTTCAGAAGTGTTAGCTATTTTTAATATCACAACTAGTGAGCTGTGACTGTGCTAGACATTGCTTTGCTATCTACAACATTCCAAGCACTTTACAAATACTTGACCCATTACCTATTGATTGACTCTGCAGCCAACATGCGAACTTGGTGATGATTATCAGCAAGAAATTGTGGAAATACTTCATTTACAGGAAAGTCTTTTCCCATTACGTTAAGAATAGCCCATTTTGAATAAGGATCAGCCTATGGGAAAAAACAATGAAGGTTAAATATGAAACATTAAGAGAAAAATCACTTATTAATGTTTGTTCAAACAAACGCTGCTTAAAAAATTTCAATAGAGACCTTAAGAATATGAAATAACTTACCTCAAGCAAAGTTTTAAGGCATTTTACTAGCGCCGTTCTTACAGAGAATGTGCATTTCCTTTCCTTTGCTAGATGCCTGAAATCAAGTAAGTTAATCAATGTCAAATAATAATTCCAATAAAAGCCCCAGTCAGAAAAATCACTGGATATTAAGGTTATTATAGGTTGCTTCTAAAATTTATTTCTGTGGTAAATTTAATTCTCTTTATATGGAATATGCCAATATAGTCGCCTTCCTAAAAATTCAAGCTAAAAGAAATTAGTTTGAAAGGAGTTCAAGGTATGTTTTTTCTTTTTTACATGATTATGCCTCTTTGGAGGGATTATAATACTTCACTTAACCATTTTACAGTAAAAAAGGAAGTTTTTTTAAAGTTTTGGTTGTTATAGCAAAGATTTCAAAACCACATTCTATACTGATTTAGATATGTACTCCTCAGCAAGTATCATGGTGCCAGTGTAGACTGTAACAATATGCCTAAAATAACCAGATAAAGAGAAGGTCAATTTGTTTACTTTGGGAACATGAAAAATTCAGTTTATTTAGGCTTGTTGTACTTTCTTTATTCATTATACATCTAAAGCCATTAAGTGATTCAAAATTTGCAGGGAAATATACTAAATAGTTTAGAAAGCCATGCTACAAGCAAAAAGCAATGTGGTTCTTTAAGCAATTGAGGGAAACACTAGTATATTTTGCTATTGTTAAAAGATGTATACACTTACATAGGAGGATCAGAAGAAATCACTAATGTAGAAGTGTAAAGTTTTCATTTGCATCTAGAGATAGTAAAAGAAAAATAAGAACTCCACAAAATAGATAGTACTTGCCAAAATGCTCCAATCACTGTAAGAAACTGTCCTTGAGCATCTCTTGTGTTTTCAGAATCCATACTGCCTTGACCTAGGTTTGCCACTATATGAAGGGCATGGTTTAAAATTGTTTTACAAACATCTTGGTCACGACGATACAAGGAGCACACATTGCTGTGGTGGAAGAAGTTTAACTTTATAAGTTTAATGGAGCAAATCAGTTATTTTATAATCACTCTGTTGCTCTGGATAGAGTGCAGTGACGTTACTATAGGTCACTGCAACCTCAATCAAACTCCTGGGCTCAAGCGATCCTCTTGCCTCAGCCTCCCCAGTAGCTGGGACTACAGGTGTGCACAATAACGCCCGGCTAATTTTTCTATTTTCAGTAGAGACGGGGTCTCACTCTTGCTCAGGCTGGTCTCAAACTCCTGAGCTCAAGCAATCCTCCCATCTTGGCCTCCCAGAGTGCTAGGATTACAGGCATGAGCCACCGTGCCCAGCCTATTTTATAAATTGAAAGTGAACATAACATATGGTTTTAATTTCTTACGATAGTGGTTTCAGAAGTTCAACAACATCTTCCATTGGCAAGGGATACTCTTCTCCAGGAAGCTCCTTTAAAAGCACTAGATACTAAGATGGTAGAAGGAAAAAATAATCAGTTTTCATAGATCATTTACTTTTAAAAGTATACATATATAATCATAAATTCATATACACAACTGTAAATTTTTAAGAGAGTATGTAGCAACAAAAGGCTGTGAAGTCAAACTGAGCTGAATTTAAATCCCAGGACCACAACCTTAACCTATGTGGTTAAAAAACTTGCTTTATATCATCTGGGGCCTTTGTACCCTCGCCTGTAAAATGGGGATATAACACTCAATCATTATTATCACTGATGTGGTTAAGAGCTTGAGCAAGATTCTGAAACCATAATATGTCACTGCACTTCCCAAATAATGCTTGCATATAAGAGTCCAATGGTTAAAAACTATTGAATTAATGAAATTTATAAAACAAAGATAATCATTAGCAGTAAAGAAGTCAAATACCCTCACATATCTTTCCACAAGGCATCTTTATAAGGCTCCCTATGATACTATGGATAGGAAGGGCTGTTTGAGGGCCCAGGCACAGTGGCTCATGCTTATAATCTCAGTGCTTTGGGAGCCCACGGCAGGAGGGTCACTTGAAGCCAGAAGTTTGAGACCAGCTTGGGCAACATAGTGATGCCTCATCTCTACATATTAAAAAAAACAAAACAAAACAAAACAATTAGCCTAACATGGTGGCACATGC
>VSMD01095543.1:0-58028 GCA_008750895.1 Mirza zaza
TTTGTATCCTGCAAAACTAAGTTTAATAAATGATGAAGGCCGGGCGCGGTGGCTCACGCCTGTAATCCTAGCACTCTGGGAGGCCGAGGCGGGCGGATTGCTCGAGGTCAGGAGTTCAAACCCAGCCTGAGCGAGACCCCATCTCTACTATAAAAATAGAAAGAAATTAATTGGCCAACTAATATATATATTAAAAAAAAAATTAGCCGGGCATGGTGGCGCATGCCTGTAGTCCCAGCTACTCGGGAGGCTGAGGCAGCAGGATTGCTCGAGCTCAGGAGTTTGAGGTTGCTGTGAGCTAGGCTGACGCCACGGCACTCACTCTAGCCTGGGCAACAAAGCGAGACTCTGTCTCAAAAATAAATAAATAAATAAATAAATAAATAAATAAATAAATAAATAAATGATGAAGAAATAATGATTTTTCCAGGGCAAGCATGGGGGCTCACGCCTGTAATCCTAGCTTTCTGGGAGGCCAAGGTGGGAGGATAGCTACAGCTGAGGGGTTCGACACCAGCCTGAGCCCAGTGAGACCCCGTCTCAAAAGACAAGGAACAATAAAAAGACAAAAAAAAAAAAAAAAAGGAATTTTTCTAGACAAGCAAACACTAAAGGAATCTGTCACTACTAGACCTGCCCTACAGCAAATGCTCAAAAGTATATTACATATACAACAGCATAACAGATACCTACCAGTGTAAAAACACCCAAAAGTTATAGCACACAGCTAGCTCTTATAAGACAATAGCACACAAGGGAAAACAAAACAAGGTATCATCCAACATGATGAACAGACTATAATTGCACATATCAATAACAACACTCAACACAAACTGTCTGGATACCTCACTCAAAAGACACTGACTGAATGGATGAAAAAACACAACTTAAGTATTTTCTGTCTTCAAGAATCAGATCTAAACCACAGGGACTCAGGATAGGGGATGGAAAATATACTTTCCACAAATGGAAACCAAAAGTGAGTCGGTGTAGCCATTCTTGTGTCACATAAAAGAGACTTTTTACATCAACAATGGCAAGAAAAAGACAAACACGGTCATTATATAATGGTAAAGGGAGCAATTCAACAAGAAGACATAATAATCCTAAATACATATGCACCTAACACAGGAGACTCCATGTTTCCTAAAGAAAATTCTTCTAGATCTAAGCAAAGAAATAAACAGTGGCATCTTAATTGCCAGAGACTTCAACACTCCACTGACAGAACTAGATAGATCATCAAAGCAGAAAATGAACAAAGAAACACTGGATTTAAGCAGAACTCTAGAACAAATGGACCTAACAGATATTTACAGAATATTCTATCCACAAACAACTGCATATGTATTTTCTAATCAGCACATAGGACATTTTCCAAGAATGATCATATCTTAGGCCACAAAACAAGTCTCAGCAAATTCAAAAAAATCAAAACCATACCATATACCTTCTTAGACCACAGTGGAATGAAACTAGAAATCAATTTTAAGAGAAAAACTCAAATCTGCAGAAAGTCATGAAAATTAAGCAACCTGCTACTGCATGATCCTTTAATTAATTTCAATGATAAAAATTAAGATGGAAATCAAAAGATTCCTCAAACTGAATGACAAAGAGGACACAAGCTTTCAAAATCTATGAGATACAGCAAAAGCAGCCCTAAAAGGAAAGTTCATAAGCTTAAATGTTTACATCGACAAGACAAAAAGATCACAAGCTAATGTTACATCTCAAGGAACTAGAGACAGATCAATTAAACCCAAAGCCAACAGAAGAAAAGAAATAATGCTCAGAAAAGAACTAAACAAAATGGAAAAAAATAAAGAATCAATCAAACAAGAAGTTAGTTCTTTGAAAAGATAAAAAAAAAAAAAGATTAATAGACCATTAGCCAGATTAACCAGAAATAGAAGAGAAAGGACTCAAATTAACCTCAACCAGAAATGAAAAAGGAGACATTAAACTAACACTGCACAAATACAAAATATTATCTGTGAATATTATGAAAACCTCTGCAAAAAGAAACTAGAAACCCTAGAGGAAATGGAAAAATTCCCAGAAACATACAATCTCCAAAGCCTGAATCAGGAATAAAAAGAAATCCCGAACAGACCAATAGCAAGCAGCAAGATTAAAACAGTAATAAAAAGTTGTCCAACAACAACAAAAAAGCTCTGGACCAGATGGATTCACCGACGAGTTCTACCAGACCTACAGAGAACTGGTACCTATCCTACAGAAACTGTTTCATAACATAGAGAACGAGGGAATCCTCCCTAACTCATTCTATGAAGCCAGCATCACCTTGATAATAAAGCCAAGAAAGGACTAAACGAAAAAAGAAAACTACAGACCAATATCCCTTACGAACATATTGCAAAAATCCTCAACAAAATACTACCAAACTGAATTCAACAGCACATCAAAAAAATAATTCACCATGATCAAGTGGATTTCATCCCAGGGATTCAAGGATGGTTTAATATATGCAAATCAATAAAAATGATTCACCACATAAACAAAAACAAAAACAAAGACCATATCATCATCTCAATAGATGCAGAAAAACCATTTGATAAAATTCAGTATCCCTTAATGATAAAAACTCTCAACAAACTAGGCACAGAATGAACATACTTCAAAATTATAAAAGCCAATATCACAAACCCACAGCCAACATCATACTGAATGAGGAAAAGGTTTTTTTTTTTTGTTTGTTTGGTGTTTTTTTTTTTAGCATATCATGGGGGTACAAGTGTTAAGGTTACATATATTGCCCATGCCCCCCTCCTCCCTCGAGTAAGAGCTTCAAGCGTGTCCATCCCCCAAATGTTGCACATCTTACTCATTGTGGTTGTATATACCCATCCCTTCCTCCCCCCTCCCACCCTCTCAACACCCGATAAATGTTACTCCTATATGTCCACTTAGGTGTTGATCCGTTAATACCAATTTGCTGGTGAGTACATGTGGTGTTTGTTTTTCCATTCTTGAGATACTTCACTTAGTAGAATGGATTCCAGCTCTATCCAGAATATACAAGGGGTGCTATATCACCATTGTTTCTTAAAGCTGAGTAGTATTCCATGGTATACATATACCATACTTTATTAATCCACTCATGAATTGATGGGCACTTGGGTTGTTTCCACAGCTTTGCAATTGTGAACTGTGCTGCTATAAACATTCAAGTGCAGGTGTCTTTTTCATAAAGTGACTTTTGATCTTTTGGGTAGATGCCCAGTAGTGGAATTGCTGGATCAAATGGTAGATCTACTTATATTGCTTTGAGGTATCTCCATATTGCTTTCCACAGAGGTTGAACTAGTTTGCAGTCCCACCAGCAGTGTAGGAGTGTCCCTCTCTCTCCGCATCCATGCCAGCATTTGTTGTTTGGGGACTTTTTGATAAAGGCCATTCTCACTGGAGTTAAGTGATATCTCATTGTGGTTTTGATTTGCATTTCCCTGATGATTACAGATGCTGAACATTTTTTCATATGTTTGTTGGCCATTATTCTGTCTTCTTTTGAGAAGTTTCTGTTCATGTCCTTTGCCCATTTTTTGATAGAGTTGTTTGATTTTTTTCTTGTTGATTTTCCTGAGTTCTAAATAAATTCTAGTTATCAGCCCTTTATCAGATGTGTAGCTTGCAAAAATTTTCTCCCTGAATGAGGAAAAGTTGAAAGCCTTTCTCCTAAGAACTAGAACAAGACAAAGGTGTCCACTGTCACCACTTTCATTCAGCACAGTAGTGGAAGTCCTTACCAGAGCAATCAGGCAAGAGAAGGTAATAAATGGCATCCAAATCAGGAAACAGGTGGTCAAACTATCCCTGTTTGCTGACGATATGATCTGGTATCTAGAAATCCTAAGGACTCACCAAAAGGCTCCTAGAATTGATAAATTCAGCAGTCTCAGATCATAAAATCAATGTACACAAATCAGTAGCATTTCTATCTGCTAATGCCAGTCAAGCTGAGAGTCAAAGGAATCAATACCATTCACAATAACTACAACAAAAAATAAAATACTTAGGAATATACTTAACGGAGGTGAATGATCTCTACAAGAACTATAAAACACTGATGAAAGAAATCACAGATGATACAAATAGAAAAACGTCTCATGTTCATGGATAGAATCAACATTGTTAAAATGTCTGTACTGCCCGAAATGATTCACAGATTCAATGCAATCCTTATCAAAATACCAACATCATATTTCAGAACCTTAGAAAAAATACTTCTACAGTTTCACTTAGAACAAAAAAGGAGTCCAAATAGCCAAAGCAATCTTAAGTAAAAAGAACAAATATGGAGGCATCACATTGCCTGACTTCAAATTACAATATAAGCTACAATAACCAAAACAGCATGATACTGGTATAAAAGTAGAGACACAGACCAATGGAACAACTGGTATAAAAGTAGAGACACAGACCAATAGAACAACTGGTATAAAAGTAGAGACACAGACCAATAGAACAGAAACAGAGAACCCAGATATAAAACCAACTACCCATACAACCAACTGATCACTGACAAATCAGAGAAAATCATACACAGGGGAAAAGAAGCACTATTTAATAGATGGTGCTGGGAAAGTTGGATAGCCAAGAACAGAAGAATAAAACAGGACACCTATTACTCAATATATACAAAAATTCAAGATGGATAAAAGAATAAAATGTAAGGCAGGAAATCGTAAAAATTCTAGAAGAAAATGTAGGAAAAACTCTTCTAGACATCAGCCTAAGCAAAGAATTTATGACTAAGACCCCAAAGGTAACTACAGCAAAAACAAAAATAAATAAATAGAACTTGGTTAAATTAAAAAGCTTCTGCACAGCAAAGGGAATAATCAACAGAGTAAATAGACAACCTACAAAATGGGAGACAATATTAAAAAACTATACGTCTGATAAAGGGCTAATATCCAGACTCTACAAAAAACTCAAACAAATCAACAAGAAAAAAACAAACCATTCCATTAAAAAACAGGCAAAGGACATGAACAAAAGTTTTTCAAAGGAAGATAAATGGCCAAAAAGCATATGAAAAAATACTCAACATCACTAATCATCAGGGAAATGCAATTAAAACCACAATGAGACGTTGCCTTACCCCTATCACAAAGGCCATTATTTAAAAAGTCAGGTGTGTAGGGGTGTGTGTGTGTGTGTATTTGAGGGGACTGAGGGGTACGTGGGGGGCTAAACAAAACCGGCCATGGCAGCAGCGGAGGAAGAGGACGGGGACCCCAAAGGGCCAAACCGTGAGCGGGGCGGGGCGGGCGCGACCTTCGAATGTAATGTATGTTTGGAGACTGCTCGGGAAGCTGTGGTCAGTGTGTGTGGCCACCTGTACTGCTGGCCCTGTCTCCATCAGTGGCTGGAGACACGGCCAGAGCGGCAAGAGTGCCCAGCATGTAAAGCTGGGATCAGCAGAGAGAATGCTGTCCCACTTTATGGGCGAGGGAGCCAGAAACCCCAGGATCCCAGACTGAAAACTCCACCCCGCCCCCAGGGCCAGCGACCAGCTCCGGAGAGCAGAGGGAGATTCCAGCCACTTGGTGATACTGGGGGCTTCCACTTCTCATTGGTGTTGGTGCTTTTCCCTTTGGCTTTTTCACCACCGTCTTCAATACCCATGAGCCTTTCCGCCAGGGTACAGGTGTGGATCTGGGACAGGGTCACCCGGCCTCCAGCTGGCAGGATTCCCTCTTCCCGTTTCTCGCCATCTTCTTCTTTTTCTGGCTGCTTAGTATTTGAGCTGTGTCTCCTTCCTGCTCACTTCCAGCCAGAGGAGAATCAGTATTGGGGCTCCCTAATGATCCTTCCTTACTCCTGGACTCCCAACCCCTCCTTTTCTGTCGGCTAAGGCCAACCCTCGCCACTCTCCAGGAGGGTTTGGTGAGGAGTGACATCTGGGCATAGGATGGGAGAATCTTCTCTGAACTGCTCGCTCAACAGCACTGTAATTCCTGGACCTGGAGGAGAAGGACAGACTAAAGACAATGTCTGTTTCTCTTCTCTCCTAATCCTTTGCTTTCCCCAGATTTCTTGATTTGATGTTGAAAGGTGGGCAAGGCTCCCTTTGACCCTCCGCCACTTCCTCTCATGTTGATTTAATTTAATTTTTCTCTCCCCAGTGTCTAATATGGGTTCTGCCTCTTAAGTGGTTCCTCCCCTTCACTACCTCCTTTATTACAAATTTAATAAAAAAGGTGAAATGTAAAAAAAAAAAAAAAAAAAAAAAAAAAAGTTAAAAAACAACCAGCTGGAATGGATGCAGAAAGAAACAAATGCTTATACACTGTCAGTGGGACTGCAAATTAGTACAACCTCAATGGGAAACAGTATGGAGATTTCCTCAAAGAAATAAATATAAACTTACCATTCGACCCAGCAATCCCACTACTGGGTATCTAACCAAAGGAAAAAGAAATCATTTTATCAAAAAGACACCTGCACTTGAATATTTATCTCAAAACAATTCACAATTGTAAGGATGTGGAATTAACCTAAGTGCCCATCAATTCATGAGTGCTAAAAGAAATGTGGTATGTATACACCATGGAGTACAACTCAGCCATAAAATGGAATGAAATAACGTCTTCTGCAGCAACTTGGATGGAACTGGAGACTATTATCCTAAGTGAAGCATCTCAGGAATAGAATAAAACCACCAAATGTACCCTCTAATAATTGGAAGCTAAACAATGGGTATACATGGGCACAAAGTGATATAAAGGATATCAGAAACCAAGAAGTGGGGGTAGGGTATAAAAACTTCCTATTGGGTACAATGAACAATAGGCTAGTGATGGACACACCAAAAGCCCTGACTTAAACATTATTCAAAGTATCCACACAACAAAAACACTTATACCCCCCTTAATATTTTGAAATTAAAAAAGTAGATTTTACTAACCAAGAAAAAAAGAAAGAAGACTCAAATTACTAAAAATCAAAAATTGCAGAAGGACTATCACTACCAAACTAAAAAGGATTATAAGGAAATATTTAGGTTATTAACTATGAAATGTCCGATTTCAAATCAAAAGCATACTTTATTACTTCTCAAACAAGAAGCAGTACAATTAATTGAAATATGTTCCTAAACTATGGACACAGTTTTGCCATCTTAACAGTTGCTTGTTTATGTCAACAGCAAAGAAGCCTGGAGAGAGAGAGAGCAATGAAATCGCAAAAGGCAGTTTCCACAGCTTCTTAAGAATTGAACATTTTTCCTTCAAAGAAATGCTCCAAAGCCTAGAAGAAGTGGTAGTCAGTTGGTGCAAGGTCTGGTGAATATGGTGGATGACAGAGAGTTTCCAAGTCCAGCTCTGTAGTTTGAGGGGTGATGTCTGTGCAACATGTTGTTGAGTGGTCTTGCAAGATAATTGGCCTGTCTGTATTGACCAATCTCAGCTGCTTAATCAAAACCATCCTATCATTTCATCTCATTGGTTGCAGTAGACATCCGTTGTAATCGACTGACCATATTTCGTGAAACTATAGTGGATAATACCAGCACTGGACACCAAACAGACACCATTAGCTTTTTTTGATGAATATTTGGTTTGGGACTGTGTTTTGGCACTTCATCTTTAACCAGCCATTGTGCCCGATGCTTGCAATTGTCAAAAAGAATCCAGTATTCATCACACGTAATGATACGCTATAGAAATGGTATGCCTTTACGTCGTGACAGCAAAGAAAGTCAAGCTTCAAGACGATTTCTCGTTGAATTCATGCATAACCCATCTATACAGCTTCTTTACCTTGCCAATTTGTTTCAAATGGTCCAATATTGTCAGAATAGTAATGTCAAACCTTGCTGCTAATTCATGTGCAGGTTGAGATGGATTTGCTTCCACTACAGCTTTCAGCTCATCATCATCCACCTTGGTCTCAAGGTCGCCCAGGTGGCTCATTTTCAAGATTAAAATCACCAAAATGAACTTCTCAAACCATCAACATACTGTGCATTCATTAGCCACAACCTTCCTGAACACTTTGTTGATATTCTGAGCTGTTTGTGCTGCATTGGTTCCAAAACGAAACTCGTATTTGAAAATAACACAAATGTTTGACTTATTTATGGTTTCACAAAAATTGCTCTAAAAAAATGTGAAAGGTGATAACAGGCCAAGCCGTGTGTCTGAAAGATTGAGGATGTACCTTCATAATAAAAATGAAACAAGTAGTGTCAAAGTGAAATGTCAGAGATATCGACTGTCTAACTTAGCACTTAAGGAAATCGGACATTTCATACTTAATAACCTAGTACTATGAACAAAATATATAACCTACTTAAAATGGACAAATTTCTAGAAAGACACAAACTACTGAAACTGAATAGTAATTAAAACTTCTTACAAAGACAATCCCATGCTGAGGTGGCTGCACTGGTGAATTGTACCAAACATAACAATACCAATCCTTCTCACTCAAGATTCTTCCAAAAAAATTAGGAACACTTTGTAACTCATTCTACAAGGCCAGGTAATATTACCCTATTTCCAAAACCGGATAAACACATCATGAGAAAACTACAGAAAAAAAATATTCTTTATTAATATAGATTCAAAAAATCATCAAGAAATTACTAGCAAATCAAGTCCAGCAACACACGAAAAGGATTATACATCATGACCAAATGGGATTTATCACAGGAAAATAAGGTTGGTTTGGCACCAGAAAAATCAACATCATTAAGAAAATAAAGAATAAAACCCACATGATCTTAGAATTTAACAAAATCTATCACTTTTCATGATAAAAAAAAACCTCAACAAACTAGAAATAGAAAGAAACTTCCTCAACTTGATAAAGAACATCTATAAAAAAATCCACAGTTAACACCATACTTAATAGTAAAAGACTGAATACCTTCCCCTTAAGATCAGGACCAATAAAAAAGGATGTCATCTGTCACCACTTCTATTCAACATAGTACTGGAGGTTCTACCCTGGGCAATAAGGCAAGAAAAGGATATAAAAGCCATTCAGATCAGAAAGCAAGAAGTAAATATCCTCTATTCACACACAACATAATTTTGTATACAGAAATCCTAAAGAACCCCCCTATAATGTATTAAAATTAATAAACAAGTTTGTCAAGATCATAAGATATAAAATCAATATGCAAAAATCAGTTATATTTCTATACACTAGCAATGAATGATTTGAAAACGAATTTAAGAGAACAATTTCATGTATAACAGAATAAAAAATCATGCTTAGGAATAAACATAACAAAAGAAGTGCAAGATGAACACTAAAAACTATAAAACATTGTTGAAAGAAATTAAAGAACACCTACATAAATGGAAAGATTGTCATGCCATGTTCATGGATTAGAATACTTAATACTGTTAAGATGGTAATACTCCTCAAACTAATCTAGAGATTCAACACAATTCCTATGAAAACCCTAACTTGCTTTTCTGCAGAAATTGACAAACTGATCATATAATAAGATGATAATGCAAGGTGCTCAAAAGAGCCAAAATAACCTTAAAAAATAACAAAAGTTGGAGGACTAACACTTCCCAATTTTAAAACTCACTACAAAGCTGCAGTAATCAAGACAGTATATTCCTGCCTTAAGAATGGACATATAGATCAATGCAATAGAATTATGAGTCCAGAAATTAACCTTTACATTTATGGTCAACAGATTTCAGACAAGGGGAAAAAAATTCAATGGAAGACAGAACGGACTTTTCAACAAACAGAAATGGTTAACTGGACATACACATGCAAAAGAATGCGGTTGGATCCCTATCTCACACTGCATATAAAAATTAACTTAAATTATTGAGAGCTAACTGAAGAGTTAAAGTCAAGTATAAGATGAAAACACTAAGGCTTTGTGATCCAACCTTAGACAATGCAGTTTTAGATATGGCATCAAAAGCAGAAGAAACAAAAATAAAATAAAACGAACGAGACTACATAAAAATTAAAAAACTTTTGTGCTACAAAGGATATACTGTCAAGGAAACTAAAAGTCAATCAACAGAGGGAGAGAAAATATGTGAAAATCATATATCTGATAGGCTCCAGCCTCTTTCCAGAACACAAAAAGAACTCTTATAACTCAACAATAAAAAGAAAACCCAACTAAATAATGGGCAAAGGATCTGGAGGAACATTTCTCCAAAGAACAAGTACAAATGACCAGTAAGCACATGAAAAAATGCTAATCATTAGTAAAAAGAGAAATACAAATCAAAACCACAACAAGTTCTCATTTCATACATATTAGGATGATAAGAATCAAGAAGACATGTTGGCAAGAATATTGAGAAATTGGAACTATCATAGCTGGCAGTAAGTAAAATGGTGCAGCCACTCTGGAAAACAGTCTGGCAGCTCTTCAAGAAGTTAATCATAAGGTGTCCATATGACACAGAAATTATACTCCAGAGTATTTATCCAATAGAAATAAAAACTTATATCCACACTAAAATGTTATACAAATGTTCATAACAGCATTATTCACAATAGACAAAAAAGTGTTTCCAGCAACTGACGAATGGACAAACAAAATATGATATATCCATACCATGGGATATTATTTGGCAATAAAAAGGAATAGAGTACTGATAGATGCTACAGCATGAATGAACCTTGAAAATGTGCAGATAAAGAAGTTAGAAACAAAAGGTCACATTGTATATGATTACATTTACATGAAATGTCCAGAATAGGTAAATCCATAAAAACAAAATAGATTAGTGGTTGCCTACCACTGGCAGCACTGACTGTTCAAGAATACAGGGTTTCTTTTTAGGTGATAAAATGTTCTAAAATTAAATAGTGGCAAGGGTTGCACAACTCTTTGACTACAGTAAAAAACTACCAAACTCTACACGTTTAAAAGGGTGAATTTCTATAATATATGAATTGTATCTCTCAATTAAAGTCTTATTTAAAAAATTAAGAAGACTTCTAGGCCCAGATCTAACACATAAAGAGCTTGGAAGTCATCGCTCCCCATCCTCACGACAAGGAAAAAGCTAACCTGAAAATCAACTGCTCTTAGATTTATCAGAGAACTGAGTTAACAGGGCAAAACATCTCCAGGAAAACTGAGGAGACAAACTGAATATAGAGAATCAGAAGTTATGAGGAGCAGTGGCCTCTGTAGCTAGTAATTGGAAGGAATATTTTAAAGGTAATTAACAACTGAATACTGTGGGTGAATTTTAAAAACTCCTGGGCGCTGAATCTTACGAGAGCCCCCATACTTTCATGACTTGTACCTCCAGGAGCTCCACTAAGTTTTGATTAGAGAAAAATCTCCCCCATTTTGGGGTAAGAGAACAGGAAATGTAACAGTTTTGAAATATGCTCAGAACAATCTGTTCTCTTTAACAAAGACCTGTCTTCAAGGGTAGCTATTTACCAGATCCATATCTGACCTAGAGGAAGGGGTATTTAGACAACTCCAGCCCCTCTAATATTTCTGACAGAAGTAAGACGAGGAGGGGACAAAAAAAAAAAAAAGGAAGGTTAAGAAACTATTCTGAAGGTTACAGCCCCGGGATTCTGGTCCACTAAAAAAAGTGATTTAAGATTATGGAACACATCTCCCAATACCTTATCGCTATATCAACAGGGCTCCAATATAATTATAGTAGATTACGACTGAATAAGTTATAACATAGAGACTCTAAGAAGTTTCTAGGGTAACTCAAAACAACAGGGAAGACAAAAACAAGGAAACTAGAGGAAAATGATGCCTCTGACACCTACAAACAATACGAACACCTTGCAAACACTAAACACAGCCTAACTCCTAGCCAGATAAACATAAAACCTTACACTAAAGACCTATTTACCTGAGTTTCTGCTACTCAGTAAGCATGTCCAAGTTTCAACAAAAAATTGTAAGGCATGTAACAGGCAAGAAAAAATGCAGTCTGAAAAGACAAAAGCAAGCATCAAAACCAAACTCAGATAAGGTAGAGATTTTGAATGACCTGAGAATTTTAAATAACTGATTATTAATATGCTAAGGGCTAAAAGAAAGAATCAAGACAAAATAACAGAAATCAAATACACTAACACAAAAGAATGCCTTTCATGAGGTATCAGTAGACTGGACATAGCCAAAGAAAGAATCAGTGAGCTTGAAAAAACGAACACAATATCCAAGAACTGTGGGACAACTATAAATGGTGAAAAATATACATAATGGTAATGCCAGGAGAAGAAAGAAAGAAATGAAGTATCTGAAATAATAATGGTTGAGAATTTTTCAAAATTAATGACAAATATCAAACCGCAAATCTAGAAAGCTCTGAGAACACTGAACAGGATAAATACCAACACATCAACACCTAGGCTTCTCATATTTGATCCTAGGCCTAAGACAAAGAGAAAAATCTTGAAAAAAACCAGTGGGCGGGGGGGCCGTTAACCTATAGGAAAGATGGTTAAGAATTACATAAGACTTCTCTTTAAAAACCATGCAAGTAAGAAGAGAGCAGAACAAAATATTTAAGTCTGGAAAGACTGTCAAAGACTTTATCAGACAAAAAAACCTGAGAGAATTTGTGGCCAGTAGATCTGCCTTGCAAGAAATGTTAAAAGAACTTCTTCAGAGAGAAGGAAATAATACAGGTGAGAAAACTGGATCTATATAAAGAAAGATAAAGAGCTGAAGGAAGAATAAATGAAGATAAAATAAAATTTTATTTTTGTTATTTTTAATTGACCTACTAGATAACTATCCAAAATAATAATAGTAACAATGTATTGAGTAAGTATAGTTTATAGATGAGTGAAATGAATGCCAGCAATGTTATAAGGGACGGGAGGGAGGAATTGATTATATTCTGTTCTAAGGTAGCTGCACTATTTATGAAGCAGTGAAATGTTATTTGAAAAGAAATTTAAATTATCTCTAAATGTCTATTGCAAACTCTAGGAAAACTAATAAAACTTTTTTAAAAAGAGGCATAATTGATACTCTTAAGACAGAAAAATGGAATCATATAGAATGCTCAATTAAAAACCAGAGAAGGGACTGGTCACGGTGGTTCACACCTATAATCCTAGCACTTTGAGAAGCCAAGGTAGGAGGAATGCTTGAGGCCAGGAGTATGAAACCAGCCTAAGTACTACAGTGAGACACCACCTTTACAAAAAATATAAAAATTAGCCATCTGTGGTAGGGCGTGCCTATAGTCCCAGCTACTTGGGAGGCATAGGCAGGAAGATTGCTTGAGCCAAGGAGTTTGAGGTTGCAGTGGGGTATGATGACGCAACTGTACTCTAGCCCAGACAACAAAGTGAGATTCTATCTCAAAATAAATAAATAAATAAAACCAGAGAAGGAAGAAAACCAGTAGATTTTTTTTTAAAGCGTAATAAATAGAAAATAGAAATTTGGTCGACATTAATCCAATATAACAATATTTTCAATGTGAATGGCCTATACCAATTAAAAGACAGAATTGGGTGGATAAAAAAATAATGCCCAAATATATGTTGTCTATAAGAAACTCACTCCAAATATAAAGACACAGAGGTTAAACTAAAAGGGATGGAGAAAGATATACAATGCCGACACTGATCAAAAAAAACCTGGACTAGTTATATTAATTTCAAACAAAGCAAAATTCAGAACAAGGAAAATTATCAATGACAATGAGGAACATTACATAATGATAAAGTATCAACTGTCAAACAAGACATAACAATCCTTAACATGTTTGAGCCAAACAACAAAGTATCAAAAGATGTAAGACAAAAACTGATAGAACTACAAGAAGAAAGAGTTAAATCCAATGTTATAATTAGAGACATCAACATTCCTATATCAGTAATTAGCAGACACAACAGGCAGAAAACCAGTAAGGATATAGTCAAACTGAACAGTACCATCATAAATCAACTGGATTTCATTGACATTTATAGACTACTTCATCCAGTAACTTCTTAAGCTTACAAAAACATTCAACACAATAGCCATACGACACACAGTAACAAATGTAAAAAATAAATAAATGAATCATACAAAGTATGCTCTCAAACCACAATGAAATTAAACTAGAAATCAATAAGAGATAGCTGGAAAATCCCAAAATACCTGGAGATTAAACAACATACTTTTAAATACAAGAGTCAAGGAAGTCTAACAAGAAATTTTAAAATATTTTAAACTATATGAAATGAACACAACCTATCAAAATTTATGGGATGTAATGCTTATAAGGAAATTTATAGCACTGAATGAAATGATATAAAATCAGTAATTTAAGCTTCTACCTTAGGAAACTGGAGAAATAAGGACAATATAAACCTACAACAAGGAGAAGAAAAGAAACAATAAACATTGGAGCAGATATCAATGAAATTGAAAAAAGGAAAATAAAATTAACAAAACTAAAAGCTAGTTCTTTGAAAAGATGAATAAAATTGATAAATCTCTATAGTCAGGCTAACCAAAAAAAGAGAGAAAAGACACAAATTATTAATACCAGAATAAAAGATATCAACAATTATTATTATCACTAATATCAATACTAATCGCACAGATATTAAAAAGATATTAGGCCGGGCGCAGTGGCTCACACCTGTAATCCTAGCATTCTGGGAGGCCTAGGCGGGAGGATTGCTCAAGGTCAGGAGTTCAAGACCAGCCTGAACAAGAGCAGGACCCCGTCTCTACTAAAAATAGAAAGAAATTAATTGGCCAACTAAAAATATATAGAAAAAATTAGCCAGGCATAATGACACATGCCAGTAGTCCCAGCTACTCTGGGGGTTGAGGCAGAAGGATCACTTCAGCCCAGGAGTTTGAGGTTGTTGTGAGCTAGGCTGATGCCACGGCACTCTAGCCCTGGCAACAGACTGATACTCTGTCTCAAAAAAAAAAAAAAAATTAAAAAATATTATAAACAACTCTATGCCCACAAATGTGATAATTTAGATGAAATGGAGAAAATCCTTGGAACATATAATTTACCAAAACTTACACAATGAGAAAAAGATAATCCGAACATGCCTCTATATATTAAAGAAAGTGAATCAATAATTAATAACCTTCCAAAAAGGAAAACACCCAGCTAAGATGATTTCACTGATAATTCCAACCAGACATGCAAGGAAGAAATGATACAACTGTCTACAGTCTCTTCCAGAAAATACCATCAGAGAGAACACTTCCTAAGTGATTCTATGAGGCCAGCATTACCTTAAGACCCAAATCAGATAAAGACATTGTAAGAAAGGAAAACTATAATGTCTCTCATGAAAACAAATGCAAAAATCCTCAACAATATATTAGCAAACTGAATCCAACAATGTATAAAAAGAAGTATAAACCTTGACTGAGTGGTATTTATCCTAGGTATGCAAAGCTGATTCAACATTCAAATATCAATTAATGTAATCCATCACATCAACAGGCTAAAGAAAATACACACGATCACATCAATAGATGTAGAATAAGCATTTGACAACATCTGTTCATGACAAAAACTCTCAGTAAACTAGGAATACAAGGGAACTTCCGCAACTTGATAAAAACATCTATAAACAACAACAACAACAAAAAAAACCCACCTAGCATCATATGTAATGGTGAATAGCTAGATGTTTTCTCATTAAGACCAGGAACAAAGCAAAGATGTTTCCTCTCACCATTCCTATCCAACATCATAGTAGAAGTCTTAGCTAATGTAGTAAGAAAAGGAAATAAAAGGTAGACAAATTGAGAAAGAAGAAATAAAACTATCTTTGTAGGTCAAAAGATTGTCTATGTACACAAACCCAAAGAACTGACAAAAGAAACTCTTGAAAGTAATAAGCAATTTTAGCAAGACTGTGGATACAAGGTTAATATACAAAACTTTGATTAAAAAAAAATCAAAGAAAAGCTAAATAAATAGAGAAATAACACATGTTCATGGATAAGAAAACTCAATATTGTTAACACATCAGTTCTTTCCTACTTGATCTATAGATTCGGCATAATTCCATAAGTTATTTTGGATACCAACAAATTGACTAGCCACTGCACTCTAGCCCAGGCAAGAGAGCAAGACCATGTCACAGGCAAACAAACACACAGCTTGTACACTACTCCTTAATTTTTTGTTGAAAATGTAAACAATGTTTTCCAAAAGGTTGATAATGACTCTTTCAAGGGAAATAGTTCTATTTTTAGCAGTTTTAAGAAGACTGGTAGGCTAAGTAAATTTTTGTCCTGTAGGAGTTAGCTTTCAACTTATAATTCATTCAACCAGTGCTTTATCAGAAGAATATTTTTGAGCATGATTTCTTAACACAGTGTTTACGAATTTCAGGAACAAAAGAAATTTCAAATTATACTAAATACTCGCTGCATCATAGTAATCATTCATCTAATGGGCATAATGGTCATCTATCAAATTCCTTGCTTGATTTTTAATTTCAAAATTTCAAATTCTGAATAGCTTATTCATGTATAAAAAAGTATTCAAGCTGCAGGAGAGATCATTTTTGTCTTCCATGACTTAAAAATTATTAATACTTAATATCTTTTGAAATAAAATGGTAGTGCTATAAAATTAAACCAAAAACATTTCATCAACAATCACAGATGCTCTGTGAAAATATTTCCATCAGATTTTTAAATGATGCATTTTCAAGGTTTTAAAAAAACCAATCACTACCTAAAAGGTATAAGAACTTATAAAAAAGCAAACAAACGAAAAAAAGAGAAATTGTTTAGAAAGCTGAGGTTCTAAAAGATAATATTAACACATCAGAAATTATATGACAACAGATGAGATTTCAGCTGGCCACTGTATTAATCATGTTTTTTATCTTCTGTATTTTATGCTGTTTTGACATCTTAAAAAGCTCGCTGGCTAGAGAGAGACCAGGCTACCCCAAGACTAGCCCCTTCTTGGAGATAGCAGAGGGCTCACAGAAGTATGTCTTTCTTATACAAACCAAACAACCCTGAGTCTACAGCCAGACGCACCTCTTTATCAAACTCTCACATATGAGCCAGTATTTCCCACCCTCCTGTCTTGCCTCCTGACCAAAACCTGGGGCTTCCCCAATGGGTGCATGGCACACAGTGACCCTCTCTGGGACCTGTGAATATAGTAAAATTCTTCCTTCCAAGCCTCCTGTGGCCACACAGACTTTACCGTATCATACCCAACACTTACATTCTTAGAACAGCCACTCTTAATACACAGAAGAAATTCAAGTATATGCATGTCCAAAATATCACACAATTAAATACCAATCACCAGATGATTACACATATGAACCAAAAGAATGGAGGTAAGAAACTTACAACTAAAGTAACAGAAAACAGAAATCCTTTTTTTTCAATATTACTATTCAAACCTAAGACATTTTACTGTCCCATCTGTGATAAAAAAATTTTGTTCCAATTCTAATTCTACACTGACAGTAAAGCAACTACTTATTCCTCTATATATACTGCACCTTCTCTACCCCATTCCTCCCAAAGGATAAAGAACCATGGAAAACAAAAATTACTTCTTGTTTCTGAAAAGTCCACAATAATATACATGAGCCCTTCAGCTACATCTTTCTCCTATTACTTCTCAAAGAGCTATATAAATATACAATACCTTTAATTAAGGCCTGGCTATATTTACTAAGTTAGCTTCAAGTACCTATTCATTTATCCTGCCTTTTAAGTAATAATTAAGACAATAAAACTCTAAGAACAACAAAAGCAGAATACTGGTTTGAGAGTTCCTCTAACAATGCTTTGTCAAAGAATTTCACCTGTAGTTAATTACAACAAAAAACCAAACACAACTTGGTTTATTGACTTGTTAAAGTAGCCTGTTATATTGTTAAACGTAAGGTAAGGAAAAGAATCCATCACATTCTATGTATAAAACAACATTCTATTTTTCATCTCATGGGCATTAAATTATTTGTGGTTCTAACAAAGTGACATTTTTGGTTAATAAAATGATTTATATTGTAATCTGTATTTAAAATCTTGCTTTTCAGCATGTCCCCACAAAATTAATAAACAATGAAAAGTAGCAGCTCCAAAACATGCAAATAAGTTCCTAAGAAACTGCTTGACATTTCAATTTTATAAATGTTACAGGTTCTACTTATCATACCAAGTGAGGTGTACCTATAAAACTATGGTGATTGGGGTGCATTTTACTGCTTGATTTTTCAATAATATTTCTCTTCACAAAAGTTATAACTTAAAATTTACACTGGATGTTTAAGATTTTACATAGAAATTCTCCAATTGTTAATGTAAATCTGTGGGGAAATAGTGTTTTTATTGCAACACATAAGAATAAGAAGAAAAATTACTTCAGAAATGAAAACTAAATAAAACACAAGGGTCAACATACACCCTAGGAAAAGAGGGAATAGAATGGAGGACAATTTGTTAATAGAAAAAAATAAAGTAAAAAAAAGGTTTTGTGAGTGTAAAGAAGCTAGTCAAAGGAGATTTAACATATACTCCTAAGTAGAGCCCCCCAAAACCAAACCCATATAATGGAACAGGGAAAATCCTGAAATCTATCATACAAAAAATCTTTTCTGAAATAAATAAAACACTTCAGCCTACTATTTAAGGTTGTAACTGAAGGTCAATAACAAGACATACTCAAGTACTACTGGTTCTTTAAAGAAAAATCTTTTGGGCATTCAAGCAAATGACCAAATTCCTTATAAGCAGGTAAAAATGGCTTAAGAATTTGATGATAATACTTCATATCCAAGTCCACAGAGTTCATAAGAAAATGTGAACCAGGGATTTTATATCATATCAAACCTTTAAATATAAGGGGTACAATGGTTTGAGCCAGAAAACATTTAAGGAATATTGTTCCCATGACCTATTCCTGAGCTCTCTAAGAGTAGGAGCTTTGGACAACCAAAAAAAAAAAAAAAAGAAAAAAAGAAACCTAAAAGCAGCTTTGGGATAAGTTCTGGTGATAGGTATTGAACATATTTAATTTAGAATTAACACTTAATGATAAAGATAACAGAGTAGTACATTTGTACTATGCTCTTATAATATAAACAATATATGCTATTACAATACAATTAACAAAATGGAGAAGGAACGGGCTTACAAAAAAAGGAATGACCTAGTGATACAAAAGACTACTTGGATGAATCTTAAATGCATCATGCTAAATGGGAAAAAAAAAGCCACTCAAAAGGTTACATTTAGACAACATTCTGGTTTCAAAAGGCAAAACTACAGAGACAGAACACATGTTGCCAGGACTTAGGGGTAGAAGGAAAGTTTGAGATAAAGGGGCAAAATGAGGGAATGTGGGGAGGTGAGAAAATGGCTTGTGTCTTGATTGTGGTGGTTGTTATGTGACTCTATTTGTCAAAACTCACAGAACTGTACGCAAAAAGAAAAATGTATTTCACTGCATATTAATCAACAGTAAATTTTTTAATGTAAAAAAAAAAAAAAAACCAGGATGCTGAGGAAGGAAGGGAGGGAAGGGAAAAGGTTACCAGCTAATTTCATTGCTGTTCACAATACAGTACCTTAAAAGGAGGGGACTATAGCTGTTAGTATAAAGGTTACTCTCTCAATGTAAAAATATACTAACACTTCCAAAAGAAGAGCAAAGAAAATAGGTATCATAAAAAAATTCAAAAGCAACAAAATGTTTCAAGTTTCCTTTCACTCCTGTCCATATCTAACCACTTCCCCTACCTAGAAGCAACTAGTGTCATCGGTTACTTGTGGTATCTGCTAAAAGTTTTCTTTTTTCTTTTCGAGACAGCCTCACTCTGTCGTCCTGGCTAGAGTGCAGTGGTGTCATCATAGCTCACTGCAACCTCAAACTCCTAGCCTCAGGTGATCCTCCCGCTTCAGCCTCCTGAGTAGGTGGGACTACAGCCACATGCCACCATGCTAGGCTAATTTTTCTATTTTTAGTAGACATGGGGTCTCACTCTTGCTTAGGCTGGTCTTGAACTCCTGAGCTCAAGTGATCCTCCTGCCTTGACTTCCCAGAGTGCTAGGATTACAGGCGTGCCTGGCCTATTCAAAGATTCCTATGGTGTATTTGCTTACATTTTTAAAAGGAAATAATGGAAGGATAAACTAAGAACCAATAAAAATGGCCACCTGAGCGTGGAAGAAGGATGAAGTGAACCTTGTGTGAATATCTTGTTATACAGTTTTAATTTTGGAACAATGTAAATGTTTTACATAATTAAACAAAAATTTTTAAAAAGCAATCCCTAGGACTAGAAGATACATTAAAATAAGTGAAATAATACATCAAGTTGGTGGCAGAAACACAGAAAAAAGAATTATAATACTTCAGGTGACTTTAAAACACAGTATTTTGACAATCCATCCCTACTGGGATATATTCTAAGGACCAAAACAAACCCAAATACCAAAAACAAATAAACAAACAAAAAAAACTGCAAAGAAATTATGCAGTAATTCAATATTATTAATATTATTGGTATTTTAATTTAGAAATGCATAGATGTATCCTAGGATAAAGCAAATAATTATGTTAATAACATGAGAAGCAAATATGTTTGGAGTAAGAAAAAAGATATAAGTATAAATAGAGACTAAAACTGATTCAAAAACTCTGCAACTCACTTTGAAATAATTAAAAAATAAGATGGGAAAAACAGATTTGTGATGAAGCAAATACAGCAAAATCTTAACTCTAAAATCTAGGTGATGGGTACATCACTGTCTTAACTCTTCTGCATGTTTGAAAATGTTGGAAAGGAAAACTGCTTAGATTCTGTACTATCTAAATCCCAAAGCAGAAACATTGGGATAAAGCTCAACTCTTAACCAGCCCGTTCTTCCACCCAGCAGTAATTACCACTCAGCAATCATTTTAAAACATTTCAACCACCCATCCAGAAAAGCCTACTCAAACTGCTACATCATCCACAAAGCCAAAAGGTCTAAGACCAGCAGACCATTTCCCCTTATTTTGGAATATTTACTTTCACCTAAGTGATTCTAGCAGTATACAAAAACAATAAGAACTTAATATATATGACCCAAACATAAATAGACTGGTTATAAACTTTTTCTGGTTCTGAAAATCTGAAATATGATTTCAAGTAATATATTCACTGTGACAAAGTTATACAACCTTAAAATTATATTGAAAGATTATGGGTGTCTTCAAGACATTATTAAAATGGGATTTCTCTCTCTAGACTTTTAATTAAACTTATATGAAAGTTAAAGTATAAACAGTGGTGCACATGAGAATAATATATTTTTTTAAATCTCTCTTGTATAATTTCAATACATCTTAAACCAATTTTTCTTTCTTAGACAGATGTTGAAATTAGTTTGAATAGAGAAAAAGAGCCAGGTAGAATATACCCCAAAACGTCAACTGTAGTTAGTCTGGGTGGCAGGACTATAGATGCTTTAAAAAATATTTATGCTTTTTTCTATTTCACAGGATTTGTTTGGTTGACTGCCCCTCTTGCATTAAGAATGCATTACCTTATTAGTGGAAAAAAATTTTCTTAAAAAACCTACCTACCCTTTTGGGGCATAAGATAACTAACTGATGGAGTTAAGATGGGTGATGGGTGATTTGGGATTTCAACTACACTGAAGATAACCAATTCAGGAATAATTTGAGAAGTACCATGGTTACATATCTCTAAGTCTGTGTTCCCCAAACCCCAGGCCAAAGACCAGTACCAGTCCGTGGCCTGTCAGAAACCAGGCCACCCAGCAGGAGGTAAGCAGCAGGTGAGCAAGGTGGTGATGCTAGGGCTGGGGAGCGGCCGGAAATACAGATTACCATTAACAGAAAGGTTTGGCTGCACGATAAATGTAATGTGATTGAATCACCCCCAAAACCACACCCCACCCCCCTGCAATCCATAGAAAAAAATGTCTTCCATGAAACTAGTCCCTGCTGCCAACAAGGCTGGAGACCACTACTCAAGGTCACTTTTCCCACATTCACTGTATTTTGTTAAATAACTCATTTTCCTCTCCATCAAAATGCAGCTCAAACTAACCTTGTTTGTTTCAAAACGTAGGTAAGTATCTTATAGCACAGGTGTAAAAAAAAAAATGTAGGTAAGGACATATCCAAAATTCAAGACTCACACTTAATCACATCCACTCAGTTAATATGTCTTATATGTATTCAGCACCTATTTTGTGCATGGCATTGTTCTATGCACTGTGGATATAATAGTGAACAAAACCAACCAAAAAAAAAAATCCTCTCATAAAGCTTTGCTTCTCTTCATTTGTTGTCTTTCATTGCTACGTCCTATACTTGGCATCTTCAGCAATTCCACCTCAGAAATCCCTCTACATCTCTTCTTAAACCTCACTAAAAACAAATATTTAAATCTCTCCATTTTACCTATCAGCTCCTTGATGATTTCATTTCTTCCTTATCCAGCCTGAATTAAAATGGTCCATTTAAATATTCCCTCACCAGTAACCTCAACTACAACTGTTCTTCCAACTTACCTAACCTATAATTCCCCATTCTGCATCAATCATACAATTCAACTTTCCTCTCCAACCAGCTGAGTATGCAGAGAAAAATGACACTGTGTATGTAAACTGCTGTCACAATAAATTCATAATTTTAAATCTCACAGTTCCTCAATATTTTTACCTGTCTGATAAATGAACATTTACTATTATTTATGTGTGGGACAACATAATAAAGCTGTGAAAAAGAAAAATGTGCTCTCCTACAGCTGATACTCTTAATAAGGAAAACAGATCTTAAATAATTGTGACTATGAAGGGGAAGTACAAGATGCTGTGAAAATAGGTAACAGAGGAGCCTAACCAAGTTTAGAGATGGAAAGGTTGTCAAGACAGGCTTCCAAAAGTAACGATAACTTAAGTTCCAATAAATCTCACATCGAATCCCACGCTCCTAAATCATATTATACTTAAATCTCCATACTTCACGCACTTAGCAAAGGAACTCACCTCATTTGCCACCTCAGTCTTCCCTTGGGCTCACCAGAGATTCCCTTTTCTCAGCTTATGTGTACAACAAGATCTATCCTACCCAAACATAAATTGGAATAATCTTTCTGGAAAGTAATTTAGCCATGTGTATCATGAGCCTTAAAAATGTGTGTGTCCTTTTTTTGCCCCAGTAATTCCACCTCAAGAAATTTTCCCTTCTATTGGTATCTGAATTAAAAAAAAAAAATTCTTTCCTAAGGAAATAAAGATAGATTTCATGCAAAAGGATTATTTACAATAATGAAAGCACTAGAAACAATCTAAATAACCAAAAATAAGACACTAGCTAAGGATGAGCCTTAATATATTTACGGTAGACTATGCCAAAGCCAAAAACAAAACAAAACAAGATATCTGGAGCTTTTAATCTCATAGGAAAATGCTTATAATTATGAAAGAAATGCATAGTAATTAGTATATATAAATAGATCTATAATAAACACAGGATATAAAAACCTATAAGAATATAACTATGCTTAAAGTATAAGTGTATATATAAAACCTGGAAGAAACAGAAGTATCAATAGCAGTTAATTATACAAAATTATGGTTAGTTTTCTTCCTCACATTTTTCAGTACTTTCTGAAGTTTCAAATTGGCAGTATAGTATTTTTCTAAATGGGTCATAAATTACCCATTACTGTTTCTCACAACAGCAATACAGCTACTTAGTCCACTAACACATTATCTCCATTCCTTACCGCTAACTCTTTCTGATACACTGTACCTGCTATCATCTCAACTTTAAGGAAACTGCTATCACAAAACTAACCACGCCCTAAATGACAAACCATGGACACCTAGGACTCCTTTGAGCTGACTTCCTTGGCTGCTGGAAACATCACACTCTCTAGGATCTGCCTTCTAACTCTCCAACCATTCCTTTTTAGGGTCTTTATAGCAGCACAGTTCACAATTGCAAAGTTGTGGAAACAACCCAGGTGCCCATCAATATATGAGTAGATTAATAAAATGTAGTATATGTATACCATGGAGTATTATTCAGCTTTAAGAAACAATGGTGATATAGCACCTCTTGTATTATCCTGGATAGAGCTGGAACCCATTCTACTAAGTGAAGTATCTCAAGAATGGAAAAACAAGCACCACATGTACTCACACCTAAGTGGACATATAGGAATAACATTTATTGGGTGTCGGGCAGGTGGGAGAGGAAAGGAGGGGATGGGTATATACAAACATAATGAGTGAGATGTGCAACGTTTGGGGGATGGTCACGCTTGAAGCTCTGACTCAAGGGGGGAGAAGGGGGCATGGGCAATATATGTAACCTTAACATCTGTACCCCCATAATATGCTGAAATAAAAAAAAAAAAGAATTTACTATACAACAGGCACTATTTTAGGAGACACAGCAGTGCAAACAGTTTGCGCTAAAGCTCTGCTTTGAGTCTTGTTTTAACGTAAGAGAGGAGACAGACAACACAAAAATAGAATATATAATATGTGGGATATGTGGTACTAAAAATTAAAGCAGGAAAAATTCTCACAATAAAAAGAATTAGAGAGCAAAATAAAAACTCATAAAAAAGAAAAAGAATCTTTAGCTGAATCCCCTCCTTCTATATATCCTTTAAACATGATATTTCAGATGTCTACTCTAGGTCCTCTACTTTTTTCACCCTATATGCTTGGGTGATCTTATCAATTCCTATGGCTTCAACAACTTACATTCTGATGACTCCAATATCTACCTTCAACTCTGCGCGCGCTCTCTCTCTCTCTCTCTGACTTCCTATTAATCACCTGGATGTCCCACAGCAATTCAAACACTTTTCCCATCATCTTCAACTCTAAAGATCCACTTCCCTCCAGTATTTTCTGTTTTGCTTAGTCACATCACCATCTATTCAATCATCTAAACCAGAAACCTGGGAGTCATCCTTAACTCTCTCTCTCAACAGCAACTCCCACCGCTACTACTCCCTAATCAAGGTTCATAGGGCTTAAGGTCCTAAACAGTTAACAAATCTACTTTCCTCACCAACACCACTACATAAACTAAATCCTCAATTTATTATTACAATAGTCCAACTAGTATTCTTGAAGTCAGTCTCAGATCTATTTTCTATAGTACACTCACATACCCTATCTAAAATGCAGATCCAATCATATCATTCCCTTGCTTAAAAGCACCTGAAAGATAAAAGGTAACAGCCATTAGAAGTCCTTTCATGATCATCTCTAGATACATTCCTGCACAAAACTTTATGCTAAGCTTACTCCAGCAGCAGCAGAAGCAGCAAGAATACATGTGTTTGCTGCACACCAGGCATCTCTGTTAGCAGCAGTATCAAGTAATCATGAGTTTGCTCCGTACCAGGTACTCTAATAAAGTGCTTCAAATAAAATTATTTAATTTAGTCTTATGAGGCTGGCACTATTACTTCCTTTTCACAGATGAGACTGAAAGAGTTCTGTCCAAAAGTACAAAATCACAGAACTAGTAACTGGCAGAGCCAACATTTAAATGCCCACCATATTTCTCAACAAAAGTTGAAAATCAGCTCCTAAAAGAGCAATCTTTAAAATCTCTGCTCATATACTCTCTTGGGAAGGACACCCAAGAAACATGCCTACAAGAGTAAAGAGGGGACTGAAGGACAGGGAAGCAAGAGACTTATGTTTAACTTTATTACTCTTCTATAATTATATGTAAGCTTTTTTTTTTTATGTCTTGTTGAAACTGCTTTTTTTTTTTCAAATTTTTTGTTTGTTTCAGCATATTATGGGGGTACAAATGTTAAGGTTTCAATAATTGCCCTTTCTCCCCCCCCACAAGTCTGAGTTTCCAGCATGACCATCCCCCAGATGGTGCACATCTCACTCATTATGTATGTACATACCCGCCCCCCTTCTCCCTTCCACCTGCCCAATACCCTATTACTGTAGTACCTATGTGTCCACTTAGGTGCTGCTCAGTTAATACCAGTTTGTTGGTGAGTATATGTGGTGCTAAGTATACCAGGAATGGAAAAACAAGCACCACATATGTAAGCTTTTTATAAGCCTTCCCTGACCACAGCCCCATCTTCTAACAGAGTTGGTCACTTCCTGCACTGTACTTCTCTAGTTTGTTTATATGTCTACTACTATGTATCTCGAAATAGATTTAATTATTTGCCTCATGTTCATTTCCCTTATCATCTGCAAGCTTCTGAAGGATAGGGGCCCTATCTCAGCCATGTCTATAGCCCTATCTTCATCTTTGTCAATCCTAGGTTCTTAGCACAGTATCTAGCACATAATAGCTCAAAATTTAAACCGCTTGTTTTTTTAAAATCTCTTATCACAATCTATTCCCCAGGCAATAGCCTTATAACCTAACTCCTATGTATAACCCCTACTCTCTCTAGCAATCCTGCACACTGCCATCACCTAATGCATTCCCTCCCCATTCAGTACTGTCTTAGTACTACTGTCTTTCTAAAACAGATATCATACCACTTCCCTACTCAAAAAGACTCCCTACTACCTATAGAGTGGTTCCACGTTTCAACTATCATTAAGGGTCTCTAATATCTGATTCTATTTTACTTCTGTAAACTCTTCATTATAATTCCCTAAGTCCCCAACAATATTGAACCATTTACCTCTGCCAAAGACCATACAGTTCCACTCTTCCTGTGAGACTATTTGAGCCATTTATCGTAGCCTGGAATATTTTTCCCCAACAAAGCCTCTCAAATTCTTATTCATTTTAAGGTATATCAAATACTACTTCCTGTATAAATCTGTTTCTTTGAGCCAGAAGTAATTACTCTCTCCTCAGTTTTCCCATATTTGGTCTCATTCCTAAAGTACTTGGCATGTCTTCATCTGGAGTTATCTGTGTATGTCTGCTCCCTGCCGTGTCCCACTATACCTTCCAAGTACAGTCAGGTACTGCATAAACGATATCCTGGTCAACAAAGGACCGTATATACAATGAGATAGTCCAGGTGTGTGGTAGGCTATACCACCTAGGTTTGTGTAAGTACATTCTATGATGTTCACACAACAACGAAATTGCCTAACAACACATTTCTCAGAACACATCCCCATCATTAAGCAACACATGACTGTACTAAATTTGACCTTCCTTGAGGGCAGGGTCCACATTCAGTTCATTCGTTGTATTCATTAAGTTTCTACTAAATGTTTCTGTACTAGAAACCATGAATAAGACAGAGATGAATTATTTTATTTCCTTCTTATACTCAATCGGCTGCTGACACTGTGATAAATCATAGGTGTTCAACATATTATTTGTTAAAGTAATATATTGCTTACTCTTTGTTTATATTTTCCAACTGTGCTTTCATTTGCTGCTTACAGCAAATTGAACTAGAAGAAAAGAGCCTTCTAATTTTCAAAGTCTTTTAAAGCTAGATAGGAGGAAAGGCCTTTATTTTCCACTCCTCCCAAGAAATAATCTAGAAAGTCAGCAAGCATAGAGAGAACATTCTGAAAGAGTGTACTGTACTTTCAGCAGAATTTAGGAACAGAGAGATTGGATTACCTGCCAGTTATTCCTGAAATACTGTCAAAAAGTGATATCAATATTTTGTTTTAAGAGCTAAAAATACCACATTCATAATAAATTATAATTTGAAAAACTTTCAAGTAAAAAATTCATCAGCTTTCACATTTAGAATTAACTGTAGCTCCATGCTGCTATTAGTATGCATAATTTAAAACTTGAATGAAATTCCTAAACTGAAAGTACATAAGATATACTTTTTAGAGATTCATCTTAACAGTCAATGGTCACTAACAAGAACACAAAGTAAATATATATTCTCTGAAATGTCTCCTAAAAAAATTTCATGCAGATAAGGTGGTTTACTTTTTTGTTATGAAATACATTAGAAATTTATTTTTAAATTAATCACAATATTCAGACTATTCTATCACAATAAATTAAGCTTATTTAGCTGAAAATATATAAAAATTATGTTCAGTTTAAATGAAAACTCAAGGCAGAAAATGAAATATATTCTTTGTTTCACTCAATAAAAGCAACTTCCTTCAAGCCTTACTTTCTAGGCAATAAAGAAATACAAGTACCAATCATCACAATCATATTCCCAATTTTCCAAGGCAGACCTAGAAATAACACACATCACAGGATAAAAGTTTTTTCAACCATATAATACATTAACCCCAGTTCTTCTGTTTTCCTTTTCTCTGATGATAGAGGCAAGTCATACTCAACTCTGGCCGTTCCATGGAAAAAACTTCTTGTCAATAACAATTTCTCTAAAAAACTGAGATCTTGGATCCAATATTTATTTCCCTGTCCTAATCTTGGATAAACACTCTGTTTAAAAGAAAATTCAGGCCAGGCCCAGTAGCTCACACCTATAATCCTAGCACTCTGGGAGGCCAAGGCAGGAGGATCACTTGAGCTCAGGAGTTTGAGACCAGCCTGAGCAAAACCAGCCTAAGCAAGAGTCTCAACCCTGTCTCTACTAAAAATAGAAAAATTAGCCGGGCACGGTGGTATGCACCTACAGTCTCAGTTCCTCAGGAGGCTGACGCAGTAGGATTGCTTAAGCCCAGGAGTTTGAGGTTGCTGTGAGCTAGGCTGAAGCCACGGCACTCTAGCTCAGGTGACAGAGCGAGACTCAGTCTCAAAAAATATAAAAAATAAAAAAATAAAATTCAACTTTAAATTACACATAATAAGCTCTCAAACAGGCATACATTATTGCAAATGAAAGTTAACTAACAGCTGCTCCTTCTCTGGTCCATTCTTTAAAAAGATGTTGGGCTTTTAGGAGTGAAGTTCTCTATAATTTAATATAGTTCTATACATCTCCAAAAAGATATTACTTGGCCAAAATTAGCACCATGAGTGGTTTTTTTCATAAATGAATTGTTCTTCCTTTACAAAAACACTGGGTTGAGCCTAGAACTTTGTTCAACAAGTTTACCAAAGAGATAAATGAAATCTGACCAAAGAAGTACAATAATTTTCTCTAAGAATGTACAGTGATAGGTACTGCTTCTCATTCATTCATTTATTTATTCATTTGGATGCTAGCTATAAATTAAGTACTAGAGTTATAGAAATGTAAAATAAAATAGTCCCTTATCCTTGAATCTTCAGGGTCATATATAACAGTAAGAAGACAATTAAAACAAAAGAAATATTATAATTACAATCTGCCTAAAATGTAAAGGAGGCATAGAAAAGATACATTCCTATCTGGGGGAGGAGAAAGTGCCACAAAAAGGCACCCCTGAACTAGGACTTAAAGACTAAGTTAGCTAGGCAAATGGGAAAAGGGTAAGAGAAGGTGAATATGAAGAGGAGAAAAACGGTGTGCATCAAGAACTTGAAAGATGAGCCAGGATGTGTAGTCAGAGAACTACAAATAGCACCTGATTAAGTGAAGGACACATAAGAATTAGGGATTCTTCAACATCACTAGTCATTAGGGAAAAGTAAATTAAAACCAAAACAAGAAATCACTCGACACCTAATACGATGGCTAAAATTATTTTTTAAAAAACCAAAAAGTTGACAATATCAAGTGCTAAGAAGGAGAGGAACTCTCATACATTGGTGAAGGAAATGCAAACTAGTACAGTCACTTTGCAAAACAATCTGGCAGTTCCTTACAAAGTTAAAAACATACTTTACTGTGATCCAGCAATCCTACCCCTAGATATTTACCCAAGTGAAATGAAAACTTACGTTTACACAAAAACCTGCACATAAATGTTTATAGTAACTATATTTGCAATTGCCAAAAACTATCATAGAAACAGCCGAGATGTCCTTCAACTGGCGAGTGGATAGCAAACTGGTTCACTCATTTACACAAACAGCAATAAAAAGATCCGTTCTACCAATATATGCAACAAGGAGGAATCTCAAATGAGTTATGCTAAGTGAAAGATGTCATACTTATAAGGCTACATACTACACAATTCCATTTATACACCATTCTAGAAATGGCAAAAGACAGAAAACAAATCAGTGGTTGCCAGTGGCTGGAGATAGAGAAGGGATATCTACAAAGGGATATGGAGGAATTTTGGGAGATGATGAACTGTTCTATATACAATAGTCCCCTGTTAGCTGCAGCTTCTCTTTCCCTGGTTTCAGTTACCCATGGTCAATCAAGGTCTGAAAATATTAAAAGGAATAGTCCAGAAATAAACAATTAATAAGTTTTAAATTGTGTGCCATTCTGAGAAGCACGATGAAATCTCATGTCGTATGGTTCAATCGCACCCCAACCCCACCCAAGACCTGAATCATCCCTTTGTCCAGCATATCTATGCTATATATACCACACGTCCATTAGTCACTTAGTAGGCCTCTTTGATTATCAGACTAAAACAACATAGTATATACAGTATTCGGTACTACCTGCAGTTTTAGGCATCCACTGGGGGTCTTAGAACATTATCTCTCATGGATACTGAAGGCTGCCACATTGACTGTGGTGGTGATTGCATGACTGTACACATTTGACAGAACTGTATGCTAAAAAGGATAAATTTTACTATATGTAAAATATACTTAATTTAAAAAAAGAAAAAAGATGAAGGATCTTAGCCACAAAGAGATAAGATTGAAAAATTATCAGAGCTAGCCACATCAGAGCTATCCTACCAAGAAGTTATAGATTTTATCTTCAAAGCAACAGACATTCGAAATGATCGCGGAAGGGACAGACACAATTCAGTTCTGTATTAGAAAGAATACCGACAACAGTTACAGACTAGAAGAAGCAAAACAGGGAGCAAATGGGAGACCAGTCAATGAACCACCTCAGTAATTCAGGAGACAAATTACCAAGACCTGACTAAAGAAGAAGCAGTAGAGATTGACAGAAAGTTAAAGGTAGGAAATCGTTTCTAGCAACAGTGAAACCACTGACCAAATGGTTTTGAGAAAAAGATTTTAAATAAGCTAAATTGAAATGCCAGAGGGACATTCAAAGGCAAACATCTGGTTAGATATACTGGTCTGGAGCTTAAGGGTCCAGAGCCTGAGATGTAGCATTAGATTTGAGACTCTTCAGGATATTTGCAGCCATGAAAATACAAGGTCAAGATTATGCAACAATAGAATAAGTAGAGTGAAAGGTAAAAACAATCCTGGAATCATCCTGAACACCATCAGCATTATGGAGTTGATGATACAAGTTGAAGTATAAAGAACTGGCTTACTGATTATGCAACTATGAAGTCAGAAATGGTTACAACCCCATGCCTATTTCAAAATGGGCCCTCTTTCAACCACTTTATCCTTGTTATCTCTGACTTTATTAGTATCTTTTAGCCTAATCACCCTAGGAAAACTGAGGCATTCAGATCCCACTTCTCCAAATACCAAAAGGTAGTTAAATAAAAGCTGTCATTTAATTTCAGGTGTTCACTTTCTGCTTTTTCATACTGTTGGTAATGAGCAAATAAAGTAAAAGGAATAATCTACTGAATACACTTATTTTGTCAATTAAGCATAAAAGGACCGCTAAGAGGGGTTAAATGATTGACTTTAAATACAGGTCAGCTTACCCACATAGCCTAATAGCTTCATTTTGGTAGCTGAACAAATGACCCTATAGCTGCTTTACAGGATCTCTTGATACTGCGATAAAGTTATCAGGAAATACTATAGGATAGAGATCCAATGATTCTAGATAATTAGTTCTTAAACAAGGATGTGCACCAAAACTCAGTGTGAATGGAGCTTTCTCAAAATGCCTATCTTGCCCAAAGCTCTACTTCTGAAAATTCTCATTTAGGAACTTTGGGGGAAGGCCCAAACTACTATATTTGTAATAGTCCTATAAGTAATTCTGATGTACACACACGCAGACACACACACTCCCAAGTTGAAAAGCAATACATAAAAGTTGCTTCCAGGCTCCAACAGAGAGTTCTCATTTGGAAGCTTCTAAATCACATCCTAAACTCCAAGGAAGCTCCTCCAATCAAGAACATAAAAGTACACATTTCCCAATCAAAACCTAAAATTCTAAGCCCAGCCCCTGTGAAATATCTATGAATCACCTACTGGCTTTGATTACTAGCTTTGAGAGGATTTAACTTCTCAGCAGAATTCAGAAAAAGGCAGTGTAAAAAAAGTCATGGAAAATGAGTCATTGTCCCTCCATCGTTTAATTCCAATTCTCATTTTAATAACAAACCTACCAGAAAAACTTGGTTAATATCACCAATTCAAGCTTTAACTTCAACTAGTATTTAAGCATAACCAGATCCAACCTGCTATACTGGAATATTCAGATTTCACTTTTCCAAATACCAAAATTTCCAAGATTCCAACTTTCCAATTACATCATAAATATTAAAAATCAAAACAAAAATAATTATCCAAGAATAGCAAATGATTTTTCCCACGAAAACTTACACTTACCCATCCCTTCCTTTACTGACAATTTTTACTTCAAAATAATAAATCCCACAGGCTGCTGGTATTGGATGCGTGGCACGAACTGATGCTGCATCTTTTGGGGTTTTGCCATGACCTGCATACGAAATAGGAAAGAAGAAAAAAAAAAAAAATCAAATGGCATTCATTGAGGTATGAAAATGAAAATCTTAAACAATTTGGGAACCAATAGCTTTTGGAATGATATATAATTTCTGCTCCCATCAATTCAAATAATTAAAGACTTAATGAAACATTTATCATCTCAATTAATCCAATATGGAAAATAGTCCAAGTTAGCCACAGAACTCTTCACACGTACTAGTTTTATTAGGATTTCAGAATCTAAACACATACATTGAACCTAACAGCCCTTTATACAAATTAAAGTATTTTGAAGTAGACTATATAAAAAAAAGGGCTGTATCTGAAAAACATGAGAAAATAATCTTAACAGATCTAAATATTCATATAACTTTATAAAATTTCTATACATTCTTTTGCCAAGTGGCCTGCTTTATAAACCAAAAGTACCATGTGATAGAGTGTATTTTTAAGTGAAATTTTACATAATTATATTGAACTGGCAAAACAGCTTTCTTCTTTTAAGAATTTACAATTTTGTTCTTTGATATATCTTATTAATTCTATATAAAGTCTGAGTCATAAAATTTCTTTGGTCAATAACAACTTACTGAGAAATATATCTAATCTCTAGTTGCATTTTGTTTATATTTTCTTTAAGACAAGAAATAACACCATAACAATGCTAACATTTTAAGAAATTTGTTAGAAAATGGCTTTTAAAGTTTTTAAACTAGCTATTTCAATTTTAATCCCAAAGGGTTTCCTGTCCTCACACTTTCCCCCTACCCCTCACCCAAGACACAAATTACCCTGAAAGCTCGCATGTGAATAAAATTAAATGAACCAAATAAATTATGTCCATAAAACCACAAAAGAATAAAGACAGAAGTTGAAGTAGCATGTCAGAAGGTATACAAAGAGTATGAGAGAGATAAGTCACCATAATCCCCAGAAGGACTGTATGAGAAACAATACTCCAAATTATTATTCAGGTGCTCTAGTTTGGTATGCTTCACTCAATACGAACCTGTCATTAATCTTTCAGTCATACTATAAGATTATCTTCATGGGTAGCAGAATTATTCTCAAATTTGCCATGATTGTTTTAAAACTAAATACTTTCTTTTAAGTCAAAAATTTTATCTTAAGAGGCCAGGCGTGGTGGCTCACACCTGTAATCCTAGCACTCTAGGAGGCTTAAGCAGGAGGATCGCTCAAGGACAGGAGTTCGAAACCAGCCTGAACAAGAGCAAGACCCCA
This sequence comes from Mirza zaza, assembly GCA_008750895.1. Lineage (NCBI taxonomy): Eukaryota > Metazoa > Chordata > Mammalia > Primates > Cheirogaleidae > Mirza > Mirza zaza. The sequence goes on from VSMD01095543.1 coordinate 33,795, forward strand.
TCTCTACTAAAAATATAAAGAAATTAATTGGCCAACTAAAAATATGTAGAAAAAAAAATTAGCCAGGCATGGTGGCACATGCCTATAGTCCCAGCTACTTGGGAGGCTGAGGCAGGAGGATCTCCTGAGCCCAGGAGTTTGAGGTTGCTATGAGCTAGGCTGATGCCATGGCACTCTAGCCTGGGCAACAGAGTGAGAATCTGTCTCAAAAAAAAAAAAAAATTATCTTAAGATATACAATAAATCATCACAAACAAATGAGATATATTATTTTACCATGTACTCTACCAAATTGCCAGTGCATACATTATTAAACAGTTAAATTTACACTTGCAATGCAAATTAGTAGATGTCCACATGTCCCTCCCACCACCCCCACAAAAAACAAAACAACGACAACAAAAATGGAATGAACTAAGCCACTCGTTCCTAGCACCATGTAAACTTGGGTTATAGGCAGAAGTTCTTAGCCTTGTGACCGTAAGGAGTCAATAAGCTAGGCTAAGAAGAAATGGAAGCAGCAATATACGATGCTCCAAAACACACGCAGGTAATAGATTTACACTGAGCTAAGCAGCAGGAAAACAATAACAGCCCAAATCTATACTATAGTCACTTTTTAACAAACATTTAATATATTACGGTTTCAGTAAAACATCTTTTTTAATCAAAATATGTTCAAATAACTAGGTTACCTGGGAAAAGGTCATGGAAACAAAATGCATATTTAAAAATTAGATAGTTACAAACAAATCTAAAGAAAACTCTGACTAAATAGAATCTAACCAGAGTCCTAAATCCACTAGATTTTATGTTTTGTTTTTGAAGGGAAGTGACCCAAACTTTTAGGGATAAGGTAATCTCAAGGTATACTTAATAATAAATATTAACATATATTTAATACTATGTGAAAGGCACTGTTCTGAAGGCATTTTATTTGTAACTCATTTAACACTCAAAATAACCCCAGGAGGTAGGTACTATTTATTATCATTTCACAGTTAGAGGAAACTTAAGTGAAGATAAAGAAACTTGTCCAGGCCAGGCGTGGTGGCTCACGCCTGTAATCCTAGCTCTCTGGGAGGCCAAGGCAGATGGATCGTTACAGCTCAGGAGTTCAAGACAGCCTAAGCAAGAGCGAGGCGCCGTCTCTATTTTTTAAAAAATTTTAAAAAAAAGAAAGAAACTTGTCCAATGAGTAAAGAATTCCAAACCAGGATTTGTGCTGGGATTTAAATTTAAGAAGCCTGATCCAGTGTGAGCTCTGAACCCACAAGAAGGATTTAGTTACTCTGAGCATTCTAGGATCCCTTCACATTTATCCCCATCTCCTATTCTTGCTACTTCTATGGGAAAAGAGAAAGAAAACTAGTATTTTAGAGTAAACAATCTCTCAAAGTGTTAGGTGCTTTTGTATGGATTTTTCTCATTTTTAAAAATGATGTTTTTTTACAGAGATTATATAACATGCCCCAAATTGGTAGAATCATACATTAAATCCATACATGAATTAAAATCCCATACATCTTTGGATTATGCAAAAATAACTAGAAAGTACTATACAATCATAAATCAAGAACCCATTATATTTATTATGATTTACTAAGACATTACGGAAAAACTCTGTAAATGTTAAAACAATTTGTTTCATGTTTAAATTAAATTAAAAAAAAGTTCAGATGTAAGATTAAAAGGATTCACACTATTTCTTAGACAAGACTAGTACAGGTTGAGTATCCCTTATCCAAAATGCTTGGAATCCGAAGTGCTTTGGATTCAATTTTTCTTTCAGATTCTGGAAAATTTGCATATATTTACCCAGTTGAGCATTCCACATCCAAAAATCCAAAATGTGAAATGTTCTAATAAGCATATCCTTTGAGCATCATGTTGTAGCTCAAAAAGTTTTGGATTTTGGAGCATTCTGGATTTTGGACTTTCGGATGTGGGATATTCAACCTGTATTATCAGAATTATCAGAAGCTAAGGGCCTTTTTTCTAACAATGCTCATCAGCTGAAAGTTTATTACTACCTTAAATTCTGTGGTAACCAAAAAAACAACCTCACATTACCAAAGTTTAAACTTTTAAAACCACAAAGTCCTCAAATGTTAAGTGTTTTCTATCTGGCTCTAGAAGATATAGATATTGCTTCAAAACTCTAAGGCTAGCTGTTTTTGTTAAAACAATCTGTTGATTCTATCTGATGAAACAGAAAGAGTTTGAATAAATTCTTCTACCCCATCCCCATTTCCATCCACCATCCAACATGCAGCCAGCCAGTGTCTTTCTGGAAATTTAAATCAGCCTTCCTCACATCACTACTGTTCAATACAATAAAATTTTTTCCAAAGCTTCTCCTTTAGCCTAGGCACTTTCTGAACAGCTTGTCTGACCTCATCGATACCTGCACTTTTCACCTCTTTTCTGCTCCAGCCACATTAGCCCTATTTTAGTTCTTCATATTCATCAGGCCAGAGTCTGTGCATATGCTATTCCCTCAACCCTTCCTTCTTAGTCTGGTTAGGTCCCACTCCTCCTTTAGATCTTAGCTCAAATTTTTACTTCCTCAAATATTCTTTCTCTAACCCCTCTGACTTGGTCTTAACCTTTTTATATGTACTCAATGTGTATCACAACATCAACACATTTAACATTTAACAATTACTAATTATTTTATCGTTCCTGCATTTAAATTCATGGACCTCTTTACTCCCACTAACTTTGGCTCTAACTTCAAGCATTCCTTCTTGAAGAAGGAAGCCCAACACCCAGGGTCTAACGCTGCCAGGGATCAGCAGACTGTGACATCAGGCACAAGTGCCAGTGGAAATTTAACTGGACTTGTATTTTATTAAGACTGTAATTTCAGACTGGGTGCGGTGGCTCACACCTGTAATCCTAGCCTTCTGGGAGGCCGAGGCGGGTGGATCGTTTGAGCTCAGGAGTTCGAGACCAGCCTGAGCAAGAGCGAGACCCCATCTCTACCAGACCCCATCTCTACCAAAAAGTAGAAAAAATTAGCCGGGCATGGTGGCGCATGCCTGTAGTCCCTGCTACTCAGGAGGTTGAGGCAGAAGGATCACTTGAGCCCAGGAGTTTGAGGTTGTTGTGAGCTAGGCTGACGCCACGGCACTCTAGCCCGGGCAACAGAGTGAGAGACTATGTCTCAAAAAAAATAAAAGACTAATTTCTATACTACAAAAAACTTAAAACCTTTGGTTACAAAGTTCCAAAGGTTTCAAGTGGTTACCCCAGCCCTATATTTCTCATAAGTCCTATTAATTTTGGCACAATTTTGTGGAGAACATGAGTTTTTTTCCAGCAATGCAAGGCATTCACATCATTATAGCAGAAACGCTTGTATGTTCCTCTAGCACACACCTTCTTATTCTTTCTTCTTTGTGAAGACATAAGTTCTATACTTACTTTTTAAAATCATGAGAACTCCAATTCCCTGAACTGTTTGTGGTTTTTCTTCCTCTTTCCTCTTCCAGGATAGGTTAAATGGTAAGCACATAAAAGCTCTTAAATACCTTTGATTTCCCTCATATGCCTATCCTTCCATCACACCCAACCAGCAAAATCACAGCCTTTCATCAAAATTATAATCCACCTTCCCTACTCCTACACTGGACAGTTGACCACTGCTGAATAAAGTCCAACAATCTTGTAAACAGCCACTGCTATGAACTAATGTCGACTGGGTTCTCTCAGTGCTACCAACAGTATTTTCAGAAATCTTTAGTCAGCTTGTTCCCCATTCCTCAATGGCTAGTCCACATTTTCATCATTTACTTTAAGCTTTAAGTCCTCTACTCAAATTTAGTGAGCAAACTACCTCACCTCTTTCATCAAGAAAATGGGAGGCCATTAGATATGGTCATATTCAACTCTCCACTCTCCTATTACAAAGTGGTCTGTGTACCTACCACTCTTTGCTTCTTCCACTATTTTTTTCTTTTTGGAACAGGATTTCACTCTATCACCCAGGATAGAGTGCAGTGACATCATCATAGCTCAATGCAACCTCAAACTCCTGGGCTCAAGTGATCATCTTCACTCAGCCTCCCGAGTAGCTGGGACTACAGGCATGTTCCATGACACCCAGCTAATTTTTTAAATTTTTTGTAGATAATTTTTAAAAATTTTTTGTAGAATGTCGAGATTATGTTGCCCAGGCTGGTCTTGAACTCCTAGCCTCAAGCGATACTCCCACATCTGCCTCCCAAAGTGCTGGGATTACAGCGGTTAGCCAGCCAGTAGGTACTCTCCTCTCCTCTTCAAGACCAACCACCCTGTGTTCTGAAACCACTTTCCTCCCTCCAACCCCTAACTCTGTCAGCCTCTCAAACTTGTATTTTCATCCTCTTCCTCTCTATGCTCTCCTCTCCTCAATCTATAACGAAAGTGTTCCAAGAATGTATATACCTTTTACAAAATTCTATGCCTCTGTGCTGAGTATCACTGTCAGTAATGTATTAGAGCTGGTGGTATGATGAACTTGTTTATAACTTTAAAGTAATAAAAACCAAGTACAGCTAATCAATTTTATTTGTTAAAACGTTAAATTTTATATACATTTATTGGAACACCATACCTTGGACTAATATCATATTCTCATTTAACTATGTCATTTTGGTTTTACCTACAACCAAATTAAAATAAGACTGACTTTGGCCAGGCGCGGTGGCTCACGCCTGTAATCCTAGCACTCTGGGAGGCCGTGGCGGGCGGAACGCTCGAGGTCAGGAGTTCGAAACCAGCCTGAGCAAGTGCGAGACCCCGTCTCTACTATAAATAGAAAGAAATTAATTGGCCAACTAATATATATATAGAAAAAATTAGCCAGGCATGGTGGTGCGTGCCTGTAGTCCCAGCTACTGGGGAGGCTGAGGCAGTAGGATTGCTTGAGCCCAGGAGTTTGAGGTTGCTGTGAGGTAGGCTGACGCCATGGCACTCACTCTAGCCTGGGCAACAAAGCGAGACTCTGTCTCAAAAAAAAAAAACAAGACTGACTTCTAGGCCCAGCACAGTGGCTCGCACCTGTAATCCTAGCACTCTGGGAGTCCGAGGCGGGTAGAACACTCGAGGTCAGGAGTTCGAGACCAGTCTGAGCAAGAATGAGACCCCATCTCTACTAAAGATAGAAAAATGAGCTGTGCATGGTGGCACATGCCTGTAGTCCCAGCTACTCGGGAGGCTGAGGCAGGAGGATCGCTTGAGCCCAGGAGTTTGAGGTTGCTGTGAGCTAGGTTGATGCCACAGCACTCTAGCCTGGAAAATAGAGCAAAACTGTCTCCAAAAAAAAGAAAAAAAAGACTGACTTTTAAATGATACAATAGTCTCTAACAGTACTTTCCAAATGGACTTTTAATTTTATGGGATTTTAATTATATGGGATTTTCATATTATATGCTGACATTAGAAGCTAAATCACAGATAAAACATAAGTCTACTATACCTCCACTATCAGATACTAAAAACTGAAAAGAAAAAAAAAAAATCCTGCCTTAACCACCATCCTCTTCTAAGTATTGCCTAATCTCTTCCTTCATCTCTATTTCTCAAGATTAATCTATATTGACTATCCTCTCTACTTGGTCTCTTTCATTTACTCTTTCAACCGACTAAAATTTGGTTGTTGACCCCATAATTCAATTCAAACTGTTCTCCCAGAGGTCACAATGATCTAATTTCCAAACCCAGTGGAAAACTGTCTATTCCTATTCCACTAAACCTATCTGTTGCACTGGACACTAAAGATCACTTCCTCACTTCTGAAATTCTCCTGCTTAGCTTCTGTGACATCGCACTTTCCTCACTGTCCAGGCACTTCTCAACTATTTCTTCTTGGACTCCATCCACTCCTTCAATGTTGGTGTTGCTCACGGTTCCATCCTCGGCCCACTGTTTTTCTTTCTTCTCTCTCTCTTTCCCTCATACATTAAGTTTTACCTACCACCTACAGGTGACTCCTGAATCAGTCATGACCTAGACCTCTCTCCAAGCTTCAGGCCAATTCTGGTTCTGGTACCTATCAACCAACCCTTCCTAGGAGAAATTGCCTCACACACTGTCCCTACTGAAAGAAGTGGGACCCAGACTATCTTTGTGCCAAGAGGATATTTTGTATTTTATAATTACCCCCACACCCCTACAACTGATCCAACACACATTACCAACTGATGTGAAGGCCATCGATTCACACCATAGCATATAATGAAAAGAACGAAGAATGATGCCAATTAGCTAGGCCAATCTGATAAATCTCTCAGGAATTTGAAATAGGAAGGAAAGAATAAGCCAGTCAGTAGGGAAAAAGAAATAAGAAAACAACCAGAAACTAACAACTGTAGCTGAGTCACTTTAACATTAGAATAGAGTGAAAAGTCATGAATTCTAGCTGTTAAGATCACTTAGAGCCCCCTTAACTCCAGAAGACCTGTTCATGTTCTTTCTGTAAGGATTCTTTGGCTTCTTCTGGTTTCCATGATTAAGTCAGATCACAGAGTTAAGATTCCCATTTTTACTTATCCCCAAATATATTATAACACTGACTTCTTCACAATCATTATTTGTTTCATGGTTCACTTCAAGAACGTAACTGCTAGAAACCCAAACATCATCCTAACATAGTTAGAAACCCACAAGTCATCCTTGATTTCTCTATCATTCCTCATGTCCTCTAAATTACCTCTGAATACCTCACAAATATGTCTGCTCTTCTCTGCTCCTATTACGGACCAAGTTGAGGGCCTTATTTCTAACATAGTCTACCGCAACAGTCTTCTAAATGAGTTTGCTATTTCTGATCTTGTACCTCTTGAATTTATCTTACAATCGTTTGTATAATCTGACAAAAAAACAATATATGAGCCAGTCACTTCCTATTTAAAATCCTCTGATGATTCTCCATCTCCTAAAGAATAAGATCTAAACTCAATAAAGGCTGAGTACAGTGGCTCACGCCTGTAATCCCAGCACTCTGAGAGGCTGAGGCAGGAGGATTGCTTGAACTCAGAAGTTTGAGACCTGCCTGAGCAAGAAAGACCGCATCTCTACAAAAAATTAAAAAATTAGCCAGGTGTGGTGGCACATGCCTGGAGTCCCAGCTACTCAAGAGGCTGAGGCAGGAGGATTACTTGAGCCCAGGAGTTTGAGGTTGCAGTGAGCTATGATGACATCACCACACTATCCAGGACCACAGATTAAGACTCTGTCTCATTCATTCATTCATACATACATAAATAAACTCAATAAAATATTCCCCAGCAAACTGGTATTAACTGAGCAGCACCTAAGTGGACACATAGGTACTACAGTAATAGGGTATTGGTCAGGGGGGAGGGGAGTGGGTATATACATACATAATGAGTGAGATGTGCACCATCTGGGGGATGGTCATGCTGGAAACTCAGACTTGTGGGGGGAGGGGAGGAAAGGGCATTTATTGAAACCTTAAAATTTGTACCCCCATAATATGCCGAAATAAAAAAAAAAATTAGAAAAAAATAAATAAATAAAATAAAATATTCCATACAGCTCCTCATTGATCTTTTCCCAGTTGCTCCTTGTCATATACTCTAAATTTCAGCAACCTAAAGTTGCTTATAAAACCAAACATAAACAGTAATTCTCTCCTCTATTCTTTTGGTTTTCCTCCACATGTAATGCCCAGTCCCCTTTTCTTCCGCTATATTCTACTCTTCCTCTTTTAAGACTGACCACTGGCCTCAACTCCTCCAAGAATCTATCCCTGACCCACTTCCTTCATCATTTCCAATGTCAGCCTGAGTTAGATGCTCCTCCTATCTTTCACAGTACTCTTTGTAACACTCCCCTTACTATTCTGGTTTATATCCTTTGAGTGCTTTGAATTCAAAGACAGCATCGTATTCACCTTTGAGTGTCCAGAATCTGGCACAAAGTAAACATACAGATTGTCTAGCAGAATATATAATTATCATTGTCTACTTTTGAGTATGATTATTAGATTCATTTGATTCTTGCAGTTACCAACTGGCATTTTTAAAGCTAATTACCCAAAATCTTGGCAAAGAGATCCCTGGGGAAAGCTCAGTTTGATTTTTAAATTCCTTGATTTTAAGAAACATTTTTATATCAACCCCATAATTCTTAACAGACATTTGTGTAGGCAAGCATTTGTTGAAATAAATATTTGTTCAACCTTAACAAGTACAAGAAATTAGATAATCAATTAGATTTAGGAAGTGTTAAAAGGCCAGGTGCAATGGTTCACACCTGTAATCCCAGAACCTTGGGAGGCCCAGGAAGGAGGCTCACTTGAAATCAGGAGTTTGAGACCAGCCTGGGCAACATAACAAGATCCTGTCTCCATAAAAAAAATTTTTTTTTTTTTTTTTAAATCAGCCAGGCATGGTGGTGCTAACCTGTACTCCCAGCTACTTGGAAAGGCTGAGCCCGGGAGTTCAAGGCTGCAGTAAGCTCAGACTGTGCCACTGCACTCCAGTCTAGGTGACAGAGTGAAACCCTGACTCTTTTACAAAACAAAAAAGAAGTGTTAAAAGACCAATGACTGGGGATACAGACGAGGAGGGAATTAGGCATACCAAAAGTTCAACCTATTTGGTTACTGTTAATAATGCTTCAATAAAAAATGCAATTCATTATTTCATTACTTCATATCATTCCAACTTTCACTTATCTTCCATTTCTCCTAAATCAGTAAAAATCAAGGTGTCCTAAATCAGTAAAATCAAGGTGTCTGGACTTTTCTGAAGCATTAATGTGTTCCAGTTACCTTTTTCCCTCAGAGGAAATACTTTTAATCTCAACTATTCTTCAAAAAGTTCTAAATGTGATCACAGGATTTTATCTATTTGAGATAATTAAGCCTCATAAAAACTGAAAGAGGCGATAATACGTATCGTGGAAAGAGCACTAAACTTGAGGTCAGTGAAAATTAGTTTCCAAACCTGGCGTACTTGTAACTGGGAAAAATCTAACCTCCAGGTGCTCCTACTTTCTCAAATCTAAAATGAGAATTCCAATATCTTGTCCAGATCTACTTGTGTGTATATAACAAAACACTCTGTAAAGTATCTAAATAGCAGAAATAATTTGAAAAATATGAAACTGCAATCTGTAATCGAAACATTTAGACTAACTAAATCTACTGTCATATTCATTAAAATGCTTTAAAATAAAGTTATCATTATAACTAAGTCTAAACTTGTCACATTTGTATTGATTCAATAGTGACAAGAATTCTAAAAGTACGAGGGGCCATCCCTGGATTTTCCAATAGTTGGTGTGCGACTGTTAAGCAAAGGCCCTTCCAATCATTTTTAACTTATAGTATACACACCCTGTTATTCCTCTGCAATCCAATCATCTTTATCTGCATATCTGGTTATTAGTATTAATCCCTTCAAATGAATTAAGGAACAATACTGCTTCCAAAACAATCATTTCAATTTAGAAGAATAACATCTTAATATGTTCAGAGCAAAAGAAACCAAGCTAGCTACCTCTATTTCAAAGATAAAATCCTCACCATTCTGGAAAATAATTATGATCAATCTTTTGACATTCTGTACTATGCAAATATATGAATAATAGTTTTAATGTTAAAAGTCTCAAAATGCTTAGGTAAAACTGATGCAAAACAATGATAGGTTAAATAAAAATTCACTCTTCTTATTTTGTGATTTCAAAGTTTTATTATCCACTATCTATGACACTTTCCCTTTGCTACTTCGGACAGAGTTGCCCAGTACCTTTGGTGTGGTCCTCTCAGAAGACACACAGGGAATAGTAATGACTATAGAAAACTCACACACACTCTACAATAAGAAGACAAGAGGAAGAGGCAAAGGGGGGGGGGGAACGGGACTGTGACAGGGATAAGGGAGAGACAAAGGGGAGATAGGAGAGAGGAAAAGAAAAAGAATAACAACAAAATCTGCTCTTCCAGAAATAATGGTTTATGTTTATAAAAGAGTGACGTTTCCAGAAAGAGAATCTTAGTATTACACAACAGAAAGTAATAAAGAGGCCAACAAGAAAAATAATTGAGACAGCAGTGTCATAAATATTCCAAACTCCAACCAACTTCACATAAACATGTACTCTTCTCTGACCCAAATCATCAATTTTATGTAAAACTAATCAAGGCACATTACAGTGCTAAATAAACTGTAATCACAAATCTTAGATACCATGGAAATTCAGAGCTGGAAATTTCCTTACCAACCATCCAGCTCAACTCCCACACTCGGAGGAATAAACTGAGGCCCTGTCTTATAACTACAATCACAAATGACTACAGGACTCAGGAAACCTAGGATTCTTTGTTCAGTAATCTTCCATTTATACTGCCTCTGATTTTAAAAGCTAATTATTTACCATCAACCATAAATTAAAAATGATAAAGTTCTATCACATTTAATAAAAGCTTTCTGGAAGCCTGATCAGAAGTAAACACTTCATATAACACTGTTCATACAGATTAAAAATAAAATTAACACTTCACAAGAGAATTAACAAAATGTCCTAAGTTAAGAAAAAACAAAAATCCACTATTTTGAAATTTTCAGCCGTTTAGATTAAGGAACATAACATTTAAAATTAAAAGTACCTTTCTGCATCTATGGCAAGAATAAACAGGAGGAATGTTCAACAAGGCCTATTTTTGTGTGTGATTCTTTGCAGCCAAATCATTTGGTAGATTTCTGTTGCCATTCTCCTTTCCGATTAAATAGTAACTCACTTATCAGGGTTCTTCTGAAATTTCAGTCCTGTATACTTTAAGGATTGAGCCACAAGGTTGTTTATACCCTCTTCATACAAGTCACTAGGATCTGAGAAGATCCCCTTTGTAGCCAAAGTGAGGCTCCTGCTTTAGGTTGGGGCCTAAAAGGCTGGATATGGTTCCAGACAGACTGATACGTTAGACTGTTTTTCTTCCACACAAGTAAACTTGAGGCATGCTATTAATATGGACTACATTTCAAAAAAAAACCCATAGCAATTTATAATTTTATGTACAACGAATGTGCTTCAAGCTTTGTTTTAACCTAGAAGACGTAGGTGAGGAAGGAGGGGGCAGGCACAAGCCTAAGGTTGTTGTTTTTAACTGCAGGTGTAAAATATAAGCCAATTTTCTTTAAAGCACTAAATAGCATTTTTTTAAAATCCTTGTTTTCAACAAGACTTCATATAATACCCAACACGTAAATACCTGTATAAGGCATTTTCAATCTGGAGTGGTAGGTTTCTGCTTCCCTAAGAAAACCTCTTACCCTCCCAGTTGCTTTTAGTAAGATACACTGATGGCAAACTTGGGCCCCTCGTCCTTTTGTCCCCCTAGACAATCTCTGGCCTAATTTTGATTACTCCTCCCCCTGTGTATTCCTGCTCTCCCTTAATTAGAAACCATACCTCAGACTCGTACCTCTCTTCCCTCTACGTAATAAAGAGAACGCCTGACCCACCACCTGGAGAACAATGTAACCCAACTCCGAGTCCATAGATTCCTCTACCCGAGCCCCAGGATTTATCTTAAAGGGAAATCTGAAGGCGAGTTCTGTCCTGTCATCCTGGATTCCCTCAAGGTGTCCTACGCCTGGCGTGGGATTACCAGCCGCTTTCTGCCAGGAGCATTATACTCACCTTCCTTCTAGAGCTCGCCCCTCGCCCTCGGACCTTGCACCGCGACCCCCAAGCCCACCCTCGGAGCAGCGGGACCGGCGGCGAGTCGCCTCAGAGGGCACAAGCCTGCGAGGGCGGGGGGCGGGGGGCGGGGGCGGGTCGAGAGCGTCGCAGGCGGCGGCCGGACACGTCGGGTCAGCGCCCCACTCCCACCGCAGGACACACGCCCAGTACCTTTGTAGTGCACCCGCAGGTTGTTCTGAGAGAGGCCGATGTAGCTGAACTTGTCCTTCGGGCTCCAGGACCGAGGCAGCGGCGTCTCCTGCTCGTCCACGGCCGGGTAGAGGCGCTTCAGCCGCCGCTGCAGCTCCTTCTCCTGCTCGTTCAGGGCCGAGTCCCCGTGCGGGAAGGGGGCCGCGGCGCTGCTGCCGGCCGCCAGGGCTGGGGCCGGGGCGCCTCCGGCCGGGCAGGGGCCCGCGGCGAGGCCCGGGGGCGCTGAGGGCGCGCTGGCGGGGGCGGCCGCCGAGGCAGGGGGCGGCGGGGGCGGCGGGGGCGGCGGCGGGGCTGCGGTGGCCGGAGGCGGCGGCGGCGGCGGGGGGTGGAGGAGCAGGGCGGCCGCCGCGGCCCCCAAGCCGCCGCCGCCCGCGCCGCCTCCGGGCGACCCGGCCGGAGAAGAGCCGGCGCTGACGGCCGCGGGCGCGGGCAGGACGACTCCGGAGACTGGGGCCACCGCCGCCGGCGGTGGCGGCGGCAGCTGCTGCTGCTGCTGCTGTTGTTGCTGCGGCGGCGGCGGCGGCTGCCCGGACATCCCGGCCGCGACTCAGCCTGCGGCCACCTCCACCTCTTCCTCCTCCTCTGCTTCCCGGGGGCGCTGTCGCTGCGGCCGCCGGCACCAGGCGCCCAGTCCGCCCGCCCCGGAAGCAGGCGGCGGGCCGCGCGCCCAGGGAGAGCGCGGCGGTTGGGGGGCTTGGCGACGCGGGAGTGGGCGGCGGGCCCGGGGAGGCCCCGAGAGAACGTTGGCCGGAGAGCGGGCGCGCGGCCCGGGGACTAGGCGCCCAGGGCGGGGGCGACGCGAGAGCGCGGGAGGGAAGGCGCGCTGGCGGCCGCTGCTCTCGCGGCTGTTTCCCGGCGGGCGGGCCGGGCCGGCGCGAGACGCTGCGCGCGGGCGGCGCTAGGCGAGGGGGCGGGACGGAGGCGCGAGCGGCGCGGAGGGCGGGGGCGCGCGGGCCGCGGGGCTCTGGGCTGCGCGCGGGCAGGCGCCTCTCCCGGGCCCGCCAGCCGCTCGCCGGCAGGGGCGCGGGGCTCCCGGCGCTGCGGGGCCCTTCCCAGGCGCCGCCTCCTCCCACGAGCCGGCCGCCGCCGCCGCCGCCGCCCCCCGAGCGGGCGAATCTCCTCCCACCTGACTTCTTTTTGTTGTCGTCGCCCCGCCTCCCCACGGCAGGGCTCCTCGGAGCCGAGGCGCAGCTCCGCGTCCAGGCGAGAGTAATCGAGCCCCGCTGGGGCCCGCGAGCCCGGCCAGGGGCGCTCGGGACCCCCGGACCGGGCCGTGCGGCGCGGCTGGGCTCCGGACCCGCGCGGGGCGCCGAGGGGGCAGCTGCGAGTGCCCTGGGCTCTCCCCGCGGGCCCTGCCGCGAGCTCTCGCCCCGGCCGCCTTTCCGTTTGCCGCCTCCCTCCAAAGGGGACGTATTAATACTGCTTTTCCTTCCTCTCGGTTTGTAGGGCCGTAACGTTGCCCATGGGGGCAGTGCTAGCCATTTCTGAAGCAGAGTCTCCCGCTATGAACTAATGAAATAGTGACTATTCCATTAGTTAATTTTATGAGGCCTCACAGTGAACTTGCAGTGGTAGATGGTGTCACTAATAAAGATTGGCATATCTTCAAAGAGCAGGAACAGGAACTGTACGAATACAGGATTATAGTGTGTATTTAGAAAGGGTTTCTAGAGAGGTCAGAACAGTTTATGGACTCATTAATTTTCGTAACAGACCTTTTAGGTAGCAGAGAATTATGCCCATTTTTAAAACAATGAAATATTCACTGAGGTCAGCAGAGTCAAAAATAGGACTTCCGACTTTGCAATTCCCAATAGCGTGCTTGGTCGACTAAGTTGGCACAACTTGCCAAGTGTTGCTCTCTGACCCATCATAATATTACTATTTTGTTTTCACCACTTCCCTTTGTTTAGCTTATCCTTTCCCTAGCTGGCAAAATCAAGCTTTACACGGTGTAAATTACACCAAATGAATTCCAACATTTTGTTTGTTTCCAAAGATACTATGATGGTAATCGTTTGGTCAACTAAGCAAGGAATGCTTTGCTAAAGAGAGAATTATTTTCTTCGTTTTGAAGAGGGTAGGTAAATGGTTATTTAATTCAATGCCCTCAATGTCTGGCCAGAACTAATAACAGTCATTCAGCCTAATTTCTCCCTCAATTACCCAGGCAACTAGATGTTCTGTTGTTCTTTAATAAAAATATATCGGATAATTTTAACCTATTGTTTGATTACTTTTCTCAAGCCATTACACTTTAAATCACATGATTTCACTGTACTTACATTGTTCTAAAACTTTCATTTATATTACAGTGACAATGAGTCCAATGTAAACCAAGCTGTAATTGTAGGATAGCCATGGTAAAGTAAATGGACTTCAAGCTTCATTAAACTTTCTTGAAATGGTCATCAAGGATTTATTTATGAAGATAGATGTTTTCTGTCAACACACTTAGAAACCATCTAGAACTTTCCATATTCTGTGAACAGTTGAGGGAATAGAATTGTTTGACATTTCGTTGGAAGCTTTTTATAAGAGGTTGTTCTCCAAACAAGCAATCTCAAGGAATTGATGATTTCATTTGTGGGAGAGAATGCTGTGAAATGGCCACTTCCTCATACGGAAGGAGGTAGAGAACATTGGTAATGTCATTTTAGAAAGCTACACACTTAGTGATATTTATAAAGAGACATAAAGGAGTTCGTACCTTTTGACTTATCTATTCAAAATATAAAAGCTGGGCAACAAAATCTAAATGCAGAAGTGCTTTAGGCCTAAAAGTGTTCAACAAGAAGTATTAGTGGTAGATGAAATATGGAAGCAATTAAATGCCCAACATGAAGGAACCGGTTGAAGAAATTATCATATATCCCACTCAAGGGAATTAGGGCTACAAGAGCACATTTAGCATATTTGTGCCAATTTTTTTTTTTTTTTAAAAGGGCATCCCTTCTGGGCAGTGGGATTGCCAAAAGAGGAATCCAACCAGTTAAAAGAAGGCATCCCTTCCTCTCGACTTAGTGGATCTCAGGCCCAATTTCAGACCTACCCTCTCCAGGCTTCTTGCACAGGCACAGCCTGAAACAAATATTTCATGGCCTCTTAGAAATACGGTGTTGAGGACATGGAAAAATGATTATGATGTGCTAAATGAAAAGAGGCCATATAGCACTGCCAAAATCATTACCAAAAGTCATGAAAGAAAATCACAGAATGTTTCTACAATGGACCATTATAATATTTAATTAAAGGCAAATTTTTATTACAAAAATATTAGAATTGCAAAAAGATAACGAATGTTAAAAATCCATGAACTTATCCACACTCTTCTTTAACATATTTTTCAGTCCTTACCAAGTATTGCTACAATATTCTATATCTGTATCTGCTGGGTTTCTCAGTAGCAAACAATAGGAGCCAATTCTGGCTCTCTTAAGCGGAAAAGGAACTTATTAGAAAAATATTGAATGGTTCTCAGAATTGACCAGAAGCCTGGACAACCAGGCCTGAAAACAGACAAAGATCAAAGGAGAGAGTGCGGCGTAAAGGGACTGGCCTGGGCCCTACTACTGGTCACAGAAATCACCACCAGATGCCAACTCACCACCTGTACTCTCATCTGTCTGACCTCCAGTCTTCATACCATCCACTCAGGTTTCAAAGTTGACCAAGTCCAGATTGCGTGCCCATCCCAGGGTCTATCAGCAGAGATTCCCAGCTTATCCAATAGTTGGGTTATAGAGATACTAAGTTACTGATACCTTCAGCTCAGAGTGAGCCTGGAGTGGCAAGAGTCCCCGGAGCTCGTCCCTGCGGACTCATACATTAGGAGTACCACATGTATCTTGTCATTTTCTGTGCATGGCATGACATGAAAAAGTTTACAATACATTGCTCTAATGGGAAAAGGTCCACCGATGCCCACAGTAGAGGATTTTCCATATCAGGAAAGATATTCAGATGCTGGCAGGCACATTTCAGTCAATGTCCATGACAATATCCTTCTGGGTACTGAAAAATGTCCTGGCAATGTGTGCCTACATCTACAGTATGATTTTAGCATCTGGATAAATTATTTATTGCTGTAGAACAAATCACCCTAAACTTAGTGGGTTAAGATAACACTTATTATCACACAGTTTCTGTGGGTCAGGAATCTGCTACAACTTCTCTGGGTCCTCTGTTTCAGGGTCTCTCACAGGCATTCAAGGTGTCAGCCAGGGTTGCAGTCACCTCAAGGCTTGACTCAAGCCCACTGACATGGTCACTGGCAAGACTAGGTTCCTCAAGGGCTACTGAACTGACTAAGGCCCTCAGTTCCTTGCTGACTATTGGCCAGAAGTGGCCCCCAGTGCCTCGCCACCTAGGTCCCTCTAGCATGGCAGCTTGCAAGCATGTAAGCCAAGAAGGCAAGACGATGGCCCCTCAGATGGCAGTGGCTCCCTCTTTGGAACACTCAACACCCAGGCCAACGTAGCCATTGCAGTCCCTGGTGAACCTGGTGGTCACCTGGCCAGTGCAGGTCTGCTTTTGCACCAGCACAATCTTCAAAACCTCATCCTTGAGAGATGCCCCCAGGAAAAAGTCAATGATGTCAGACTCTTTGATGTGTAGAGAGAAGAGATAGATCTCCTATCTATCTCTTGGGGAGACAGAAGTCACAGTCTTTTGTAACCTAACCACAGAAATGGCATCCCATCACTTTTGCCATGATATGTTTGTTAGAAGTAAGTCAATAGGTTTGTTCCATATTCAGGGGGAGGGGATTATACAGGCTGTGAAGACCAGAAGGCAGGGATCACCGAAGACTATATTTGATAATTGCCTCTCACAGGGTCCTTATGATTTCCAGTGACCCTGGGGGACTGCACTTGGCACATTCACATCCAACATAGCTTCCAGACCAGATACTGGCAAATGTTTTCTGTAATGGGTTAGATAGTAAATATTTCAGTCTCTGTGGGACACCTGGTGCCTGTTGCAACTACTCACTTTTGCCATTGTGGATGAAAAGTAGCCACAGACAATACATAAACAAATGGGTGGCTTCTCTGAAAAAACAACAAGTGGCAGATGACACCAGTGTAGTGGGAGGGCCCCGGGGCCCTGGGATGGGAGGCTGTGGTGGCTTCCATGTAGGCTTTGGCCACAGCTGAGGTTAAGGCTGGGGCAGATGGCAAGGCCACAGAGCTCACAGAGGCAAAGCCTAGAATAAGAAGTAGATGCCTGTCACCAAGCTGGGCCACCTAGTCAAGGACATGAAGATCAAGTCCCTGGAGGAGATCTATCTCTTCTCTCAACACATCAAAAAGTCTGACATCATTGACTTTTTCCTGGGAGCATCTCTCAAGAATGAGGTTTTGAAGATTGTGCTGGTGCAAAATCAGACTTGCACTGGCCAGGTGACCACCAGGTTCACCAGGGACTACAATGGCTACGTTGGCCTGGGTGTTGAGTATTCCAAAGAGGGAGCCACTGCCATCTGAGGGGCTATCATCTTAGCCAAGCTCTCCATTGTTCCCATGCACATGCAGAGAGGTTACTGGAGAAATAAGATTGGCAAGCCCCACATTGTCCCTTGCAAGGTGACAGGCCACTGTGGCTCTGTACTGATGCGCCTTATACCTGCCCCCAGAGGCACTGGCATCATCTTGGTCCCTGTGCCCAAGAAGCTGCTGCTGATGGCGGGCATTGATGACTGCTACTCAGCCAGGGGCTGCAATGCCAAGGCCACCTTTGATGCCTCTCCGAGACCTACAGCAATGTGACCCCTGACCTCTGGAAAGAGATTGTATTCACTAAGTCTCACTGACCATCCCATCAAGATCCACACCAGAGTCTTACAGCTACAACACAGAGTGTTGATTACAAGAAAGTAAATTAAGCCTGTTTGAAAAAACACAAATGGGTGTGGCTGTGAGCCAATAAAACTTGATTTACAAAAATAGGCAACAGGCTGGATTTGGCCTACAGGCTGCAGTCTGTGATTCCTGTTCTAAACCGTTATATCAACATTCCTTATAAGCCATTTTCAACACTAATTGGCAAGACCAAGTCACTAGCAATGAAATCCCAAGAGTCAACAAGTTCACTTTATCACCAACAACATGGACTGCGCCCAGTGTCCTGGACCACCTGATGCCACACGTGAGTGGAGTCAGGATATTTCTGCAGCTAGAACGTGGCAAATTGAAACAGATGAAAAATGGCTGAACAATGCCAGGAAACTATAGCAGTAAAGAGTATAAATGGAGGATAATTATCAGTCAGCATTTATTAAGCACCTGATCCATATGAAACCCTGTGTTAGGTTCTGGGCAGAGAACAAGGAAAGAGGGAAGAGAGATAACAAAGAAAAACAGGGCGGTATAGAACCTGTTCCTTCAGTGAATAGAGTCTAGTTGGAGAGATAAGATTAGTAGAGTTATCCCTCAGTATCCTCAGGGGATTGATTCTAAGACACCCCCCCCATGGATACCAAATCCACAGATGCTCAAGTCCTTTATATAACATGGTGTAGTATTTGCATATAACCTATTCACAACCTCCCATATACTTTAAATCATCTCTAGATTACTTAGAATACCTAATACAATGTACCTGCCATGTAGTTGTTATACTATTTGTTTAGGGAACAATGACAAGGAAAAAAAGCACGTACATGTTCGGGACAGACACTACTATCATAGGCCTAACTGCTTTTTTAGTCCTCAGTTGATTGAATCCAAGGAGGCAGAACCTGCGGCTGACTGCACACATGAATTAGAGCAGTGCTTTCCCAACTCAAGTGTGGGGATTTGCTAAACAGGACTTGAGATCTGCATTTCTAACAAGCTCCCAGAGGTTGCTGCTGCTGGTCTGTGGACCAGACTGTAGGGGACTGACATATATTTTCCTAGTTTAAGAATTAAAGTTAGTGAGTAATGTACGTGTTCTGCCCAGAGCGTTTGAAAGTAATCTGTTCCAGACAGGCTCCCTGTGATAAACAAAGGTGTTGCCTAGAGGCATAACAAAGGACCTGAGCTGAGAGTAGCAAGAGCGGCCCTGCCCCACGGCACTGGGGGCCTGGAAGCCACATGATAAACATATTGTTCCTGTGATTGCTGCGTACACCCCATAAGATGGCCGGTTAGTCAATGATGGGTAAGACCCCTCAAGGGAGGGGCAACCTAAGCCAGGCACAGCCGCCGGGGTTCAGCCAAAGATCTTAGGGGGTCACCCTAAGAGAAGCTGGGGATGAGAAATGCCCCCTGTGGTTCACCTTGCCTATCCTTGCTAATCTCGGTCCTTTATCTATGCCTAGTGCCTAGAGCAACCACCTTGAAATTCTGAGTCTGGGGATATCTGCTTCCCTAAGGCTAAGAGTTCCGGGATTTATCCCGGATAAATGGTGTGGCAATCGCTGCCACACCTGGGCGGTTACATACAAGGAACTAACTTTAATCTATTGTAGAGTATAAAAATAAAACTGACCAGGTGTATTATTACTCAAGTCAACCGTCTGTATGTGTGTCCGCGTTTTTCTTTGTGTTCTGCGTTTGTGTTTTATGTTCTGTGTTCATCCTCTGTCCTGTAAATGGGCCACGACACCAGACCCTCAATAGCAAGGACTGAGAGAGCCACTCGATGCTCTTCAGGCTCCAAAGAGTCCACAGGCAGATAAATAAAGGTCTAATGAGGGAGGAATCGGCATCAGAATTTGCATGCTGTCTTGGACGGAACACAAGGGTAGTGCTGGATATTACCAGAAACCAAGAGATGGTATTCCTGGGGTTCAAGCTTCAGGGTGAGAAGAGTCTGCAGGATCACGTGGGATAACACATATGCACTATTTAACATCCCTGTGTGGATAAAAATGGTTACAATTCAGTGTTCATGAGATAAAATCTATGTGAAAAACCAAAAGCTAAATTTAGAGGAATGTGTGTGTTATTTATCTGTTCTAGAAGAATTTGGACAAAAATTACAATTTTGACTGAAATAACCTATGTTAATTATTTGACAAGTTAATCGACCCTCAACTCCTGATTTTCCTCTTGATTTTTCCTTCTGCTTTTTCTAGTCCACTGTAGCATCCTTCCATCCATACTGATCTCTGTGTTCCCTCTTTCTTCTTTCCTGATGGCTGACATGTAAAGTGCATTCAAAATGGAATAGCCACAGGGAGCAGAAAGCAAGAACTCATTTCCTCCCTTAGCGCTACTGGATCAGTAATCAAATTCTCGATGGAATCATGGAATGGGAAGCCTGCCCCAGAATTTCTCTGCGCACCAGAGAATGCCACCTGCAGGCCTAGTAAACGGTGTAGGCTCAGTGGATGCTGTATCATACAGGTGGCCAAAGGCATAGTTGGGAAGGAAGAGACAGGAAAAAGTAAGATGAAAGACAACAAAAGCATAGAAAAAAATAAAAGAGGAGAAAATCATTGTCTTTAGGACAATGATAAATAGCTCCTCAAAGTGCCGAATATCACTGAGGGCCATAATTTGCCAACCCACTGTGGGTTAACCCCCTCTTTCCCCAAGATGTGGGCTACACTCCATTGATCATCTTTGAGGGCCTAGTCTATGCAATATACAGTGTAGGCAGCATATGGGAAGGTTTTTTAAAAAGAACTTAACATCCTTGCCCTCAATGAGTTTTGTGGGTAAGAAAGTTGTTTACGTAATCAATTTTTCAGGGTAGAACATGAAAAGTGCTATAATAGAGACAAAAAGCACCATGGCTAAATTTCTAATATCCCAGGAGAAGTAACTGTCCAGCCTAACTCATTCTTACAAGTAAAATGAAGCAACACTTCCATCTAAGTTTCTTTGTATCTAGGTCACAGCATGGAGATCATAGATAGAAATTTTTTTATCATGATGGTTCTCAAAGAAGGCCCAACTTACAACCTAAGTAAATGTAAAAAGAAAGTTATTTAGTAAATCAATTTATTTCATAAATCACTACTATTTCATTCATCATGGCTATATGTCATTTTATGCTTGGTAATTAATTTTTTAAAACATTTTTTGTTTGTTTTCCTTAAGTTCCTTCAAAGATACGCAAGTAAAAATATGCTTGGTAATATGTGAGATTTTCCAAAATTGTAATATTTCAAAGATGTCAGAACATCCGTATCTTGAAAAGTAACATAAATAGTAAAACTGTTTGAAAGACTTTAGTATTTTTCTGCTTCTGCTCTAATTAGTTTATTCTAAAAATATTTAAACTTAGAAACAGACATTGATTATTTAAAGAGGCGTGGTGTTTGCTATGGAATTACTGGTCTGGCTCTGAATGTCACCAGCAGTTTGTCACATGTGCCTTATGCCATCGTCCATATGAAAACTTCCCATAGATAATAGATCTTTGACATTCTTAAGAGGCCCAGACCTTTCTGAGTCCTTAAACTCCAAAATCTCGTGATGGAATATTATGCTACCCCATAAAATTCAACAAGGATAATGAGGATAGTTCTCATGATTGGAGAACAAAAAAGCCACACTGACATGTGGCCGTTGAGTAGTTGGCCAGGCTGCTCAGTCACCAAGAGCATGTTTCCAGGCACTGCATTAACTTTAACACACATGTTTTACAATCAGTGCTTGGCGAAATTATGTCAGAGACTTTATGGATGGCTTTTAAAGAGTCAAGACTGTGAGTGTTCAAAGTGAGTGTAAGTTTACAAGTACTGCTCTGATTAGTTCTTTAAGTACATACATATCTCTTTATCTTCCTGTGGTTGTGCACACTCACACACACACACTATTAGAGGGTCACACTCTGGTAGACCCAAAAATGGCCCCCCAAAACTTTCCACATCAAATCCGTGGAACCTGTGAATGTGACCTTATTTAGAAAAATGGTTTTTGAAAATGTGATTAAGTTAAGGATCTTGCTTGAGACAATCCTGGATCACCCTTTCAGGCCCTAAACCCAATGACAAGTATCCTTACAAAACAGAGCCAGAGGCTGGGCGAGGGCGCAGTGGCTCACGCCTGTAATCCTAGCACTCTGGGAGGCCGAGGCGGGCAGATTGCTCGAGGTCAGGAGTTTGAAACCAGCCTGAGCAAGAGTGAGACCCCTGTCTCTACTATAAATAGAAAGAAATTATAGAAAGAAATTAATTGGCCAACTAATATATATAGAAAAAATTAGCCGGGCATGGTGGCTCATGCCTGTAGTCCCAGCTACTCGGGAGGCTGAGGCAGCAGGATCGCTTGAGCCCAGGAGTTTGAGGTTGCTGTGAGGGAGGCTGACGCCACGGCACTCACTCTAGCCTGGGCAACGAAGCGAGACTCTGTCTCGGAAAAAAAAAAAAAAAGAGAGAGAGAGAGAGGCAGAAAGAGATTTGAGACAGACAGAAGAAAGAAGACACACACAGAGGTGAAGGCCATGTGAAGATAGAGCAGAGAGCAATGCAGCCACAAGCCAAGGCATGCGACAGCCGCCAGAGCCTGCAATCGGCAAAGAACAGACTCTCTCCAAAGTAGCTGCGGGAAATGCAGCCCTGTGACACCTTGATTTCAGACTCCTGGCTTCCAGAACTGTGAGAGAATAAACTTCTGTTGTTTTCAGCCACTCAGTTTGTGGTAATTCGTTACAGCAGTGCTAGGAGACTAAGGCACACACAAACACGCCTCATACATTTTAGATTCTGGGAGAAAACATCATACAAAGTTTCTAAGAAGATTAAGTATGTAGATATTGTAGAAGCCAGAGTGATAGAAGCATATTTCCCTCAGCAAAATTGAAACGCTTTTTATGTGAATGTACTTTTTTGTAAGGTACAGAGCTCTGTGGATTTGTAAAGTTTATGCCTCAGTAAGGCAAGTAAGTCTAGGCTCATTACTTGTCTTCATAATTTTATAGAAGTGCTCTCTCTCTGTCTCTCTCTTTCTCTCTGGGTTCTGACCACATTTCAGTCAAGAAGGGGTTATATAAGCACTCTGGTTTGATGCAAAAGTAATTTTATGATTAGGATATGAACTTAAATGGCTCTCTACTAGGCAGAGGCATAAATGCCATAAAACTGCCTTTAAGACACTATTGGAAGGTCACCATGGTTGCTTCAGCTCAGGGCTGTTACTTTTTAACCATTACATGCCTAATGTCACATGTATTATGCTTTAATAACCATTTAAAAATCCGATCCATAAAGATGCCTTTGTAGGATAGGTTAGGTGTCCTATTTCAGGTTTCCTAAAAACAGAGCCTGAGATGGGGTTTCTGTACTAGCTATCTTCGAGAGAGTGCTCTCCAGTGCAACCCATAGGGGAATAAGGGAAGCAGAATAGTGCAGGGGGAGAAGCCAGGCAGAGAAGCAGGCTCAGCGAGGGCTGGCTTCAGCCGGACCCCACAGGAAGCTCCGGAGTGTGTATACACCACACGACTGTGCCACCTGGCACAGGGCTTGTATAACCTGTGTTAATCACTCATCAGCTATAGACCATTTCCCTACCTGGGGTTGGCATGACATCTGGGCATCTCTGGGCAAGGAAGCTTCCTTCAGGCCAGGCCATTTTCTGGAGGAGGATGAGGCCATGAGCCGTTGGCAACTAACACTCCCAGCAGCCCAAGACAGGCACACCAGCATGTGACAGGAACTGCTCAGGGCACTAAGAGCATCTTGGGATGTGTGGGATCTACTTCAAATCACATTTCTAATCATACAGCTGATCATTTCAACGACTATATCTGCCTTAAGAAAACTCTGAAAGAAAAAAAAAAACATGGCATTACTGAGCAGTGTTGGAATTTCACAAGCCTTGAAAATTTATCCAGCAAATATGTTCAAATTGTAATAGGTTGGATCTGGGAAGAGGGTCTTTCATAAAGTAACCATGTTTTTATTTCAGCATATTATGGGGGTATAAATTTTAAGGTTTCAATAAATGCCCTTTCCCCCTCTCCCCCCACAAGTCTGAGTTTCCAGCATGACCATCCCCCAGATGGTGCACATCTCACTCATTATGTATGTATATACCTGCCCCCCTCCCACCTGCCCAATACCCTATTACTGTAGTACCTATGTGTCCACTTAGGTGCTGCTCAGTTAATACCAGTTTGCTGGTGAGTATATGTGGTGCTTGTTTTTCCATTCTTGGGATACTTCACTTAGTAGTATGGGTTCCAGCTGTAACCAGGAAAATATAAGATGTGCTATATCACTGTTGTTTCTTAGAGCTGAATAGTACTCCATGGTATACATATACCACATTTTATTAATCCATTCTTGGATTGATGGGCACTTGGGCTGTTTCCACAGCCTTGCAATTATGAATTGTGCTGCTATAAACATTCGAGTGCAGATGTCTTTTTTGTAGAGTGTCATTG